>CAUYON010147705.1:0-26318 GCA_963573935.1 Arctocebus calabarensis | reverse complement strand
TTTTTTTGAGACAGAGCCTCAAGCTGTCGCCCTGGGTAGAGTGCCATAGCATCACAGCTCACAGCAACCTCCAATTCCTGGTCTCAAGCAATTCGCCTGCCTGCACCTCCCAAGTAACTGGGACAATAGGCACCTGCCACGACACCTGGCTGTCATTGTTGTTTGGCGGGCCCGGGCTGGATTCGAACCCGCCAGCTCAGGTGTATGTGGCTGGTGCCTCAGCCACTTGAGCTAAGATTTTTTTCTATTTTTAGTAGACACAGGTCTCACTCTTTCTCGGGCTGGTCTCGAACTCCTGACCTCAGGCAATCTACCCACCTTGGCCTCCCAGAGTGCTAGGATTACAAGCGTGAACCACCGTGCCCAGCCTTCATACCAATGTTTTTATGGTTAAAATTTTCTAGCCCCAGATACAACCCAGAAAGCCTCCTGGTGTATGTCCAGTTAACTTTAACCCAGCAGTTCTCAATGGGGAGGGATTTGGCCCTCTGTCTCCACTCCGGGGATTCTTGGCAAAGTCAGGAGACATTCTGATGGCCACAGCGAGGCCCAGAGGAAGGAGAGCAGAGATGCTGCTGAACACTGCATGGTGCAGAGCACGGCCCGTCAAGCAGAGAACCACCTGCTCCAAGAGGTCAGCAGCGCTGAGACGGGGAGTCTGCCGCAACCTCGCGGGAGAAGGGCCCGTCCTGCTGGTCGCCTCCCTCCCCCCATGACCAGCAGCCCTGCCTGGGGACTGTGCTCTCTGGGGACAGCGGGCCCGGTACCTGGCGCTCTCCCTGGGCGTCCTGGCGGCCCCGTGGCCTGTCCGGCACTGCCTTTCTCGTCCTCTTGCACGCCTTCTGCACGATCAGAAACATAGCATGCTCCTTCTTCCCCGTCCTCTCCACCTCCTCACTCCTCTTAAGGAGCTCCAGGGTCACATCAAGGGCAAAGAAATCTTTGGCCGCAGCCTCGATGATGCCTGCAGCAGAAGGACACTTACCAGGAAGGAATGGCAGTCAGCAAAAATCATAAAACAATGCAATTTCACAAGTTCTGGTGACTATTCCAGTGTCCGCCAAGCCCAGGCCTGGCCTCAAAACAGGCAGCACAGGACAGCTAATGCAATAAAAATATGTTCGACACTTCTGCACACCAAATTTCTAGTTCATCATCTATTCATTTGCTTCTTTATTTCAGGAAGACATTTAACTCATTAAATGAATAAACTCTGGAGATCATATAAGGAAAGTTCAGTAAAGCGTTAAGGATTAGATTTTTTAAAATGTTTCTCTGGGTAGATCCCTGGAGCTCAGGAGTTTGAGACCAGGCTGAGAAAGAAGGAGACCTCGTCTCTAAAACTAGCCGGGCGTTGTGGCAGGTGCCTGAAGTCCCAGCTACTTGGGAGGCTGAGGCAAGAGGCTCACTGAGCCCAAGAGTCTGAGGTCACTGTGAGCTAAGACACCATGGGACTCTACCTAGTGGGACTCTGTCTGAAAAGAAAAAAAGTTCCTTTGGGAATCTATCCCAGTGTTGTAATAGAAAACACGGTGGAGACACGTGGAGATGTTTGCCACCGCGTTGTTAATGACAGCAAAAGATTAGCAGCAGCAACTGCAAGTTCACCACTAGGGGATGAGGCAAGATAATCACAACATGGAAAATCATTCGGCCATTTAAGATGTAGTGTTAAATATGATGCAGAAACATGAAAGCATGCTTTCTCTACAATGTACAAAATAATCTATGCAGAATTATCACAACTAAATTGCTCCTTGTGGAATGTTGGGAACTTTAGGAAAGTTCCAGGCCTTCGGGAGTAATGGTAGAGAGGGTAGGTACAGTCAGACGCTGTAAGAGAGAGAGCTTTAACTTCCTACCCACAGTGGCATATTAACCAGCGGTAGAGTTTGGGGAGAGACTGGCTGAACGGAAAGGCACCTCCAGTTGCCCGGTTAGGCCACCCCATACCTGGTACAATGTGGCACAGCCCGCTTCTATCTGAGTAGTAGTGGAGCAGCATTTTCCCATCCGCAGCTCTCTCCACTCGAAACGAGGGTGCATTCATCTCCTAATTAACAAAAAAACACATTTTTTCCCAATGGACACAAGTTGTTGAAATTATGCTTTTGAGGCGTTGTGAAACAATAGTATCTATCCATTACATCACACAGAACTATATTCCAGTCCCACTGCAGGGAGGGCTACCCAGTCGGCACCAGGAAGCCTCCGTGAGTCTCTGCCATGTTGGCCTGTGACCAAGTGACCACTGGCATCTGTTCTCTCAGACAGATCAGAGGCTTAGAGGAATTTGCAAGTGGAATTGATGAATTAATTTCTTGCTCTGGAAGGATAATGTCATTTGTGATGTCAAGTTGCACATTTGGAAACAAGAACCCACAAGGACACATCGGAAGAAATCTTCCTCTAGGAATAAATATTGGCTTTCAGTGTCCCCATTTCATAGCAGGTGAACTGCAGATTGGGAAGGAAGGATGCAAACTTTGTCTGGAGAAGTCTCTGCAAAAAGCAATTTCCTCCTCTGATTGGTTAACAGGCAGCTAACTCAGCAGCCTGGACACGCGGTGTGGGTCTGAGCGAGCAGCGGGAGCAAGGAGGGGGCTTCTTTCCTTTGGCCTCTTCCACGGTGGAGGTTGCTAGAGAAAATGGGCTTATTTTTTTCCCCTTCCAAATACTTACTGTATATTTCTGCAAGTATATGCCTAGAAAAACTGTATGTTTGTATATGAGTTTGCATCTTGAGAACATGGGGCAGCACAGACAAAAAGCATTTGATAAAACAGGAAATTAGAAGTTAATAGCAAATCCTATCCCTTCCTCCATCATGAAAATAAAGTCAGGATACAGAAGAGCTGGAAGGGAAACCTACGTGCCCCTGCTCCCGCCCTTCTGTCCTCAACCCCAGCCTAGGCCACTTCCCAGAGATGCTTCCAGGAGTTCACACCAACTCTCTGAATAATGCAATTATACTTCAAAGTGGAGAATCTGGGCAAAGGGAGAATAATGAGAACATCCCAGACTGTGGTCTTTGCAGACCTGGCCTGGCCACATGCCCAGGGCATGTGGGCAGTTAGTTGACCTCTCTAGACCTTGGTTTTCTCAGGTAAAAAGCAGAAAAAATAAGATCACCTAATGACAGGGGTGCCAGTGCTTATAAGGGGAAGAGGATAACCCAATGTTTATAAATTACTTAGCTCAACACCTGCCTCATAATTGGCACTCAATGAAAGTTAAAAATGGCAAGAGCAAAGGCTCATTTATAACCAGAAATGTATGCCTTAAAGGCACTGCCGAATTAATTACAAGGCAGCCATAATGGACAAGTCAGCACTATTTTATTTTATTATTTTTGCCTAAAGAGATAATCTATAGTACTTTGCCCAGGATAATGTACCATAGCTATGAGGTATCATGGCATGTATTTTATTCTGAATTATATACCATAAAATGTAAATATTTGATGTATCTCATTATGTGTGACATGTCCTCAACACCCTCACAGCACGTCTACTGCACTGCTTCTCTAGTAATACTTTTTGGCACATGGAGGGTAGGCTAGGGAGTAACTATCAGAGGAAGGATAGCAGGATTGGGTATAAAAATAATGAACTTGGGACGTCAGAACCTGAATTCTTTTCATTCTTATTCATCAGGGCGATACTAATAGGGTGAGAACAATATCTGGAACACAAGATAGTCCATCATTTTTTAATTTAATAAATGAGAGAAAGAATTTCTTCTCCAGAACTTTGACTCAATATATGAGCTAGATTTCAGACAAAAGATGTGATATTAAAAAATTCTGTGTCTTGAAAGTGTCCTGAAGTACTGTCTTTCTCGTTGCACCATGCCAATTATTGGAATTTTAAAACTGACCGTGTTAAATAGAGAGCAGGAGAAGGGGGAAGGAGGGGGGTCATTGTTTATGGAGTGCCTTTTCTGGGCTGGTGACAATGCTGGCGACTTTTACATCCTTTTTCCTTTAAGCCCCACATCACTATATGACAGTCTAAACAGGAAAAATCCTCTTCAGTTCTTTTTCTCTCTTAGTTAATAATTGCCTGATAGATAGTAGGTACTCAATAGATATGAATTCAATAAGTTAAAAAGCTGAGGCTCAGAGACAGCAGAGAACTCTCCAGGGTACAGGGCCGGGCAAACGTGTAGGCACCGCCCTTCCCACTCTGTCGTGGAGTAGTTCACATCCAACAACAGCATGTGCCCCACCACTTATTCTACTTGAAGTCAATTAAGGTTTCCAACCTCTGTTTCCTTATCTGAAAAATGGAGAAAATAAGACTTCTCCCTCCCACATCTGCAAGGCAGGACTCGTACCGCTTGATGAGCGCTGTAACACACAGTCCCGTCCAGTCCTCACGGCAGCCCTGCCAGGGTGGCTGTGAACATCCAACTTGGAAATGGTGGAGAGGGCTGGGCAAACTGTAAAGAGCCCTAAACATAACTACAAGCTATTTCTACACAAAGTAATAAAGCCCTGCCTTTTCTTGTCTAAAAACTGAAAGGGGGTCTAAGCATTTGAATTTCCAGTGATCTTAACAAACAAGGAAAGGAAGGAGAGAACTCCAGAAGGACATCTCCCAGCAGGAGACCCTTACTCGGCCCCTGCAGACTCATCAGAGCTGGATGGGTTTCAGTTCTGCCTCTGGGCCCTTCCGATACACGCGTGACACGAATCTGGCTGAAGAAGCTATTCATCAGCTCCGTCCAGGCCAGGAAGCCTTACAAGAGCTTCTGCAAATCCTCGGAAACCTGACTGCTGCCCAGCCTTTGATCCCAAGCCTACATTTAACTCCAGACCCTCACCAGTCCCCATCCGAACAGGCCATGCCCAATCCCAAGCTGGATCTCTGCAACCCGCCCTTCTTTGATTGTTGTCATCCAGTTTATGAAAGAGGTCAATGGGTTTTTATTTTTCTTTCCTTTCCCAAAAAAGCTCAGGTCCTGAGCCCACTGACACCAGGCACAAGAGGCAGGCACAGTTCCCTGGCAGCTACATCTCAGTTTGGGGGAGGCAGGGAGGTGGCCTAGAATGTGGGGTGCGAGACCAGACGCAGATGGCCTCACCTGATAGGACAGCGCCAGGTAACTGTGGAGGGCGTCCAGGTTTTCAATAAACTCTGTGAGATTTCCTCCCAGGGTCCGCAGCATGCCGTCATAGCCAGACATCTTGCAGAACTTGAAGAAGTGTTCCCCAAAGAGTTTCAGAATTGCTTCCACAGAGACACCTGTGGAATCCAAAGCTACTCCTCAAATAAAACCTCCCACAAGGTGTTCGCACTGCTCAGCAGTCTTCATTTATTTCTGAGGGGTCCACATCCCAGCTGTGACACTGGGTCACTGCCCTCATCAGTAAAATGCCAATAATCACATCAATGTCACTGGGCACCAGACAGGTGCTCGAGTCCTTCCCAGCCTCGCCCTGCGCTTTCTTGTGGTCTCCATGACAAATTTATCACCAAGGTTCAGAAAGGGATGTGGAACTGCTGTACCCCCTTAACTGCTGACTCTGGTGCCCAGAATGAGATCCCCCCTGGACAGGGCAGGTGTGGCCCCCCCATAACCTATCCATCACTTCCAATGTCTTTAAATATAACTGCCTCTCACCTCTGAGAATAAGAGAATAAGAGGCCACCTCTGAGAAATAACTAATATGCAACAAAAAAAGGTTCCACCAAAGTGATAGGGTCTGATTTACCCAAAAGACGCTGCGAAATGCCTTCAATGTCTGCCTTTCTCTGTCGGCTCCCTGGAGTGGGGCCTCCCTTGGGGGACAGTACGTGCATCGTTCTCCAAGGAGATGGCTCTGAATGTCCCAGATCACTCTGGGTTCTCTCTTCCTGAAAGCTGCGCTTTTATCCTCCCTAACTTGCAGTGATTACAGCCAGCAGCAACCTCATCCTACATGTTTTCTGCCCTGGACACCGAGTGGGTGCTTGATAAACACCTGGGGATAGATTTGCACCATCAGGGGTCCCCCAGTCCCCTCCTCAGTCTGTACTATTGGAACAGACATCAAGAGAGCATTTGCTTTATGGTCAAAGAATATTTTTATAGTTCTTGCAACATCCATCAATCAGAGTCATTTTACTCAATGCTCGCCAAAATCTTGTAAGGTAGGTTTTCTTGGGATCCAAGCCCTCCTGAGCAGCCTGCTGCTGAGTCACCTTTGTGACTTGACCTCACACAGCAGTTTTGAATAACTTAATCACCCAGAGAAAAAATCAACCCAGTAACATTTGAACATAGTATTTAGACTGCTGTGTCCTCAGGCCCAAATCAAATAGAGCTTTAAACAAATGTTTGACTGCAGTCAGCAGGCCTCCTCATCACAGCAGTGAGGGCTAGCAATTCTGAAATGGGTTTCTGAAGATTCATGGATTGAGCATAGAGCTAAATAGACTGTGGGTAGAGGGGGACAGGTTTCTCACTACCTGAGAATGAAGTCCCAATTATGGAAAGAGAAAGAACACAATAAACCCTGAGGCACTGGCTTAGAAAATCTAACATAATAAGACCATAAAACTTCATCATGTTTAGATAGATAGACAGACAGACAGACATAGGTGAGTGTGTGTGTGTATAACATCTATTGGCCAATTCTATCCAGTAAATTCAGCGACACCCCAGGAGCAGGGAGTGTCCCTAGTATCCAAATCTTAGTTATACAATCGCATTCTCTACTAGGAGGAATAAGGGCTCCTTGGAGATGTGGGAGCTTCTAGGACTGGAGCAAGAAAAAAAAGGGAGACAAGAATACAACACTGTGTCATCCCAGAAAGTAAAAGAGTGGTCAAAGAATGGCAGGGATGTGTCAGAGGGCCTGGGGTAGTCTGGAGCAGCCCCCAGCAGCTCAGTCTTGAAGAATTTGGGCATCAAAACAAATAATGAAAGTAAAAAGTTACAACCTATCTTGAAAATTAAGAATCATGAGTCTACTGACATAAATACATGGAGAAAAGAGAAAACTTTTCCTTATAATTAGTTTTTCCAACTAATAATTGTAAAAGAATAATATGTTTTAAAATAATATACTTTAAAAATCCCATTTGACTACCATCACAAGTATCAATTCAAGCAAGAATCAGAAATAAATGCTAAAATTATGGAAGAGAGAGTTTGAAGCAACAAGGTGTTCACAAGTATAACCATATACGATACTAATTACAAAGGGAAATAGTAATTTTACAGTGTTGACACTGGTGGACTTCCTCTTAGTCGAGCGACCCAAGTTACCACCACCAATAACAGAACAAATTAACACAATCTGCCTCCTCCTATGATGAACTGGGAAGGACAAAACTCTACTTCTGTGGTCTTCTTACCAAGAAAGCATACCCGGAATTATGTCATGCAGAATATCAGATAATCCTGAATTGAGGAAAATTGTTGATGAAAGTTTTCCAAAGATAAAGCCATAAAGACTTGGCAACTGCTCCAAGCTAAAGAAGATGGAGGAGAGACGGCAACCCACCTAATCCAGGATTTTCTTGGTTCTAAAGGGCATCCTTGGGTCAACTGGGGGAAATCTCCACAGCGTCTGTGGATTAGACAACAGAACTGCACGTATGTTTTGCTGTATTGTCATTACAGAATGGCACCATTAGGGCACCACGGGGAAACTGACAAAGAGCAGGGTAGCGCCAATGTGGTAAAATATGCGTGGGAAATACGGATGAAGAATATATGGGAATTCTTTGAACTAGTCTCGCCAATCTTTTATGAGTCTGAAATCACGTCAAAGTAAAAGGATTTTGCCGATTGCCCTGAGAAGACCTCAAAAACCTCGTATAATAAGACCACAAAGATCAGACTTACCCATGGCCAGCTGAGCCGCAGAACCCGTGTCTCTGTAAGACTTTCAGGGCTTTATTATTATATTTTTTAAAGTCTTTATCTCATTAGAGGAGACTCATACTGAAGTATTTATGGGTGAAATTATGGGAAACCTGAGATTTGCTTTAAGGCATTCTAGCAAAAATGAAAACACAAAAAGAGTGTAAGAATGAGATAGATAAAATTAGGTTGGGAAAACATCGATGATTAGTGCAGCTGGGTGAAGGGGTGCAGGCTTCAGTCCACAATTCTCCCCACATTTGTGAAGAGATTAAAAACTCTATTAAAAAGTGGTTGTGATTCTTTTCTTTTTAATAGAAGATTTTGTTAGCAGGAAAACAACTGTAACAAACCATCTACCCTTGGCTTTCAGGAAAGGTATGGAGAATTCTAACAGGCTTTTGAATGGGAATGGTGCATGAACTCCAGAGTTCCGACATAACAAGCTTGGCCCTTCTGCACCTCCAGGAAGGGTCTACATCTTGCTAGTCACAGCACAGGGGACTGGAGTGGAGGTGGGCTGTCCAGGGCTGGGGGGCAGAGGGCACCTGCTGAATCCCCAGGGAGAGCTGCCAGGGGGGACACAGTGACACCCCAGCCACTTAGGATGAGCCTCCTGGGCAGAGGAGCCCACTCAGGGAAGTCCTCCTGTCAACCCCACCACCCCCATCACCCGAGACGGAGGTAACAAGAGCTAGTCCTCGTGGAGAACATTCTGCATCCCCTAGAAAAGTGTAAGCTGTTCCACAGGAAAGAGAAGTATGTGCCCTGTGGTGCACAAAATTTTTCACTGAAAGTGGGCAATTTTCTCTCCAAAACTTTGGTTTCCCAAAGACTAAGCCTCAGGTATCTGGAAAGAACCATTCATCTAGCATACACTCCTTCTCAAATGGTACCACTCACGTCAGGCATGACAATAATGTGGAAAAACACTTTGTGAGCAGGAGAGAGAGGAAGTCTAAAAAGAGAGGATAGCTACCCATGTTAATACTGGAATTTCCCGGAAGCAGCAGACTCTAACTTGGTACGATCGGATTGCAGTACGGTGGTAAACTGATTCAAGCATAGAGAAAAGAAAGAAATAGATCAGGCGGGTTGTCCTCTCAAAGATAACACAGTCCCTCTGAAGCCTGGTGAATAAGACACGGCCGCCTCCCCGCAGAGCCTGTCACAGCGTAGCCAGCCCAACCAGAAGTCACACGGAGGGCCGGGGCTCCGCTGGGTGGCCAGTGGTCGGGAGGGACAGGTACCTTATTAGCACCCACTCTGGGAGGCCTTTGCGCTCGCAGTTTGATTCCACCTTGAGGACGACCCTCTGAGGCACTGGTCACCAGCAGTGTGCCCCAAGCTGCCTTATTAGGAGCTCGGATGGCCCAGGGACACATCCAGGTCTGTCTGATTTCACAGCCCTCACCAGAGACATTGCTGACTCCTCCAGCCTGTGGGTTTCAGTGCCAGAATCAGGACACCTGAACTCATGTCTCCATTTTCAACTGGTTGTGCAGCCTGGGTTACTCAGCCCATCCTCTGAGGCGTATGATAAGAAGCGAATATTACAATGCCTGCTTTCAGGACTTTG
The DNA here is from genome assembly GCA_963573935.1 of Arctocebus calabarensis. Taxonomy (NCBI): domain Eukaryota; kingdom Metazoa; phylum Chordata; class Mammalia; order Primates; family Lorisidae; genus Arctocebus; species Arctocebus calabarensis. The sequence continues at coordinate 16,882 of CAUYON010147705.1, read as the reverse complement.
CAAATTTTATATTGCTCTTCTTATTTTCAAAGAGGTAAGTGCAGAGAAGTTGACATTTGCTGATAGCTAACTGTTGAAATGCACTTTTACAATGAGTTTCTTAGCGAGCAAAGTCTGGATAGACACAGCTGTGCCAAATGGCTGCTGTGTGTTGTTTTGAATTTTGTCACTTCAGATCACTAATAACCCACTTACACACTAAATAGGCACTTATTCATACACAGAACAATTCCTTACGCGGTGCTCAACCTGCCATCTGGTCCTATCCTGAATTATGCAAACAAGAATGCACACAGCCACGTGGTGGCAGAGAGGTCTGGAAAGCCCCCACCAATGCCCCTAGGTGGGGAAATTGCATTCTGGAGCCCACGTGGAAACCAAAGCCCTCACTGGCAGTGACTGAGCATGCTTTTTTCTTTTTCAAACAGAGGAGTTAGGTTCAACTGGCCAGTGTGTTTTGCTCAACAGTAGAATGTCCCTCCCGAGGTCCCCCTGGGGGCTGAGCCTTAATGTCTGACTCGTGAAGCTGTGGATACATAGAGTGACCACGGGCTTGCCAGGCCAGACGGGGGACCCACATCTCATCCGTGGATTTACTCAATTCCGCAACCCAACTTTTTATTGGAAAAATGCACTCACCACACTTAGCTACACTTGCACATATAGGTCAGCAGATGTTACAGAGACAAACAACAGGAAGACACAAGACTTCTGATTTTCCGAGCTAGATGCATACTTTGGCTCTGGGGAGAGAGGTGGCCTGGGGCAGCCCACACGTCGGCCTGTATGCTGGTGCAGCTGCTACACGGATACGGTGGGAGGCAATGTGGCTTCAGCAGGGCAGGTGTGTGGGCGTGCCCCCTCCTAAAGGCACAGCACCCCATTCAGCATCTGTGACCACACTGACTGTGAATGTGCACTGGGGTGATGTGGAACAAACAGAGCATTTCTCTTCTTGACATCTAAATAATCATTATTGTTCTTGTAACAGTCTATCAGGGCTGCAATAACGAAACAGCACAGACGAGGTGGCTTAAACAACAGAGATTTATGTTCCCACAGTTCTGGGGCTGGAAGCCCGAGATAAAGATGCTGACCTGGCTGATCCCTAGACTGACCCCTAGACTGACCCCTAGAGCTGATCCCTAGAGCTGATCCCTGGGGAGTGCCCTCTTTCTGGCTTGCAGACAGCCGTTTTCTCACTGTGTCCCCACATGACGACAGGCAGAGATAGTAAGCTCTCTCGTGTCCCTCCTACCATAAAGGCTCCAGCCCCATGCCTTCATTTAAATCTAAGTATTTCCCAAAGGCCCCGTCTCCAAATATGAATTTTGGCCAGGACGGGGCAGTGGGTGGGGTGGGGGAGGTGTGGTCCCTAGCAGTTCTTAAGTAAAATGAGCCGTTTTAAATCTTGAAAAAGATCTGTTTGTTAAAAATCCATTCTCCAGACTAGAGCAGGAGATGATAAACTTCTCTGCAAAACATAGATAGTAATTATTTCCAGCTTTCTAGTTCATATGGGCTCTGTCACTGCCACTCAACTCGCCCTGTAACACATTCAGACAGTGCGTAGACAAATGGGCATGGCTGGGTTCCAATAAAGCTTTATTTACACACACAGGCAGGGGCCCCAGTCTGGCCCATGGGCTACATGTGGCTTGCTGAGCGCTGATCAAGGGCTTAGAATGTTATTTTTTGCCACATTTGAAGTGAACAACAAAGCCTGTCTCTACTTTGAAGGGACAATATCCAGAGGCACAAAACACAGAAATACTCAGGCCCTTTCTTCAGGGTCAAGAGTTGGCCACATCTGCTGAACCCCCCCCCTTATTCCAGGATTTGCACTTCGAGATTTCTATGCCTCCCTGTGCAGGGAAGGGAGGCACAGTAACCCAGCCTCTTGCTCAGCTGGACGAGAAGGGGCAGGTGGGAACCATCAGGCCTGCCGAGCTGTGGGCTGGCAGGGCCGCACCTGGGCCCTGCTGATGCAGAGTAATGCATATTACGGCCAAGAAGAGGTCTGTCTGTGTGGTTTGAAAATGCATATTTAACCTCAAAATCCTATTTTCAAAATATTTTTTTAAATGATCCTTAAGAAAATAAAACAGGAAATCTCTCTGGCAGGTGTGTTGAACAAGAGTCCGGGAGGCAGCACGGCCAGGTGGCTGCTGTGCCCTGAGCTGGGACCACAGCCAGGAGCAGAGCAGAGCCCAGAATCCGGGCCTCCAGACCCCAGCCAGAGAGGGGTGCAGGTGTGCCCTGGACTCAGAGCCCTGCACACAAACTTGAGGTCACCCGCTCTGTGATAACACACACCTCACAGAAACCTCCCCTGGTGTCAGCTGTGGGAAGAACAAAGGCCTCTGGAAATCCTCCCAGAACAGGCTGGACCGGGTGGGAACGAGGTTTGTAGGGACCCCTGACACTCCCCGTTCCCCACCCAGCTTGCTCAAGGAATCTCTCTGTAAGCTTCTTTGGGAAGGAGAAGGGGGGGTCCATGGGGAAGGCCCAGCTGTGATTGTTGGGGAGTCACATGATGTCCTGTCGGCACCTGCATTGTTCCTCAAAGGCCATAGGGAAGGAGCCCCCAGGCGCTGTTGCTGCTCTAGGAGTCCGAGTCCGGGAGCTGAAGGAGTAAAGGACCCTCTCACGGCTTGTCCCCCCCAGGCTCACACGCCCTTGTCTGCTTTTCTCCAGAGGGGTAGGTGTCGGGCAGGAGTTAGCGTCTGATGGGAGGTGGGACCCTCCATCCCTCCTCGCTCCAGCAGCCTTCGTCTGTCAGGCCCCTGGGTGTGTTTGACCCCTGCTTGGCTCTGAGACTCTCAGCCAGACCAGAGGGGCCTGATGGCAGCAGGTGGCCCAGATTTGCCAGGAACCACCCCTCACTGGAGGGGACTCTGGGCACACGTCCAGCTTCCTGAGCCGCAGTGCCTTCCCCTCCCAGCTCCACAGAGACTTCGGCCCCTTCCAGAAACAGATCCTTAGAAGGTCTTCTCCACCCAGACCCCACCACGGACACGAGGAGAGACCCAGACATCCGTGGAAAGAAAGGAAAGGTCTCTGCTCTGTCAGCCCCAGGTGCACGGAGTCAAAGCCGGCCCTATCCCTTTAATCAGAGTTCTCTAAACTTCCAAGGGAAGGAAACGCACTCAGCGCCTCGTTCCCATCCCTGCTGCGCTCTGGAGAAGCCACTTGTCCCTGCAGGGTTAGCACTGGCTGGCAGCCAGGGTGTCCTCAGGGGGCTGCTGGGCTGGTGGCCAGGCACCTGCGAGTGACTCTAACCTGTGCCCCTCGGAGCCTCCTCCCGAGGCTGCCAGGCCAATGTGCGGAGGCCAGAGGCTGTGAGAGAGCGGCCCAAACCACGGCCCTGCTGCAGGCTCTTTGTGGGCTGTGCAGGAACGAGCTTAGATGCCCAAACAAGTGACCAGGCCTCGCCCGGCAGTTCCAACAGCTCCGTCCCAGGGGGTCAGGTGCCAGGCACAGGTGCCAACTCAGCGTCCGCCCGCGACAATCCCTAGATGCCACCTCACTCTCTCGCAGTGACCCAGGGCAGCCTGTGAGGAGCAGACGGAGAGCGGGAGAATGGCCGCGTCAGGGACCCTGGGGGACGATCCCGCTTCCTGCACAGCAGGGGGCTTCCCGCTCTCCCCACCCCCAGGCCTGCGTGATCAGTGCTGGTGAAAAGGAACACCAAGAAAAAGGAGAGTGTGCGGAGCGATGAGTGTCCCCCAGCAGAACGCATGTTCATCCAGAACCTCAGAACGTGGCCTTGTTGGACAACAGGCTCTTTGCAGATACAGCTCAGGTAAGATGAGGTCACACTGGATCAGGGGCCGTAATCCAGAGGCTTGTGTCCCTATGAGAAAACCACACAAAAATACACAGGGAAGGGGGCCACGCAGAGTGACGTGTCCTTATCAAGGACCATGGGCAACCACTGGGCGGGGGAAGGAAGCCAGGGATGGCTCTGGAGGGATTAGCCCTGCTGCCTCTGTGGCTTAGATTTCTGGCCTCCAGAGCTGTGCGGGGCCGGTCGTCATTTGAAAGCACCTCGTTGTTGGTACTTTGCTTCAGCAGCCCTAGGAAATTAATATGGGAAGGAGGGAGGGAGAAAAGAAAGAAAGAAGAAAAGGAGGGAGCAAGGATGGGACGGAGGAAAGGAAGGGAAGGAATGAGGGAGGGAAGGAGAGAGAGGGAAGAAGGAGGGAAGTCTTTGGAGAGCCTATTATTTGTCAGATAGCACATTTGGTATTTTCATACACATTAGCTCACTGAATCCTCTAAACCACTCTGACAGGTAGATATTCTCATCGAACCAATGAGAAAACCACGACTACTTAAGTAACTTGTTCTGAGTCATTAAACTAGAAAGAGGCAGAGCTAACATTTTCTTTTTGTCCTGTTCCTTTTCGCCTTTGGGCCTGGAGAGTGAGCAGATTGATAAGATAAACAATCACTTGCTGGCACATAGTGGGGGGGATCATCCTGTGGGCACCCGTGTAAGTGGGACCAGCCACACAGAGTCACCCCCACTGTGACCTTGCCAATGGCATTTTTATGTCTGGGCAGACAGGAGAATACGCAGTGTTGGGGCATGCAGAGAAAAGGTCCCCCAGCTCCGCACAGACCAGGGCAGAGCCATCTCCAAGAATGCACAAGTGTGGTTGGCATGGGGCTTCTCAAGGTTGCTCCTCCTGACGCCCAGAAGTAATTGTGGCAAACAGCTTCAAAGGCATTGCAATGCTGTGAGGCCAATATCAAGGCCAAATGTGATGGCAGTGGTACAGAGTAACCGTAACTTTTGTCTTGTAAGAAGCCTACAGCTATCGCGCATGAGCCCTGTACTGGGTTACATGTTACACAGTATCCTAAAAAATTCATATTTACCAATTGTGAATGGAGCCTTATTTGGAAATTGAAACTTTGCAGATGTAATGAAGTTAAGATGAAGTCATTTAGGGTAAACCCTCAATCCTATATGCTTGGTGTCTTTAAGAAAAAAAATGCAGATTTATGGGGAGGAGGAAGGATGGGTGGAGGGAGGGTGAGGATCACACTTACGGAGCATCTTAGAAGGGTATGTGTGAAAATTACTAAATGTAGAATATAAATTTCTTCATATAGTGATTAAAAGGCCATGAAGGCTATATTAAATAGTTCAATGAAAATATTTCAGATTGTATATGAAGTTAGCACATTGTGCCCCATGATTGCACCAATGTACACAATTATGATTTAATAAGAAAAAAATGCAGATTTAGACACAGAGAGGCAGAAATAGAGAAGACAACCGCCTGGAGACAGAGATAGACACTAGAGTGACGCCGCCACGCACATGGACAGCTGGGGAGAGAAAAGGAATGTTTCTGCCCAAGAGCAGGGTCCTGCCGCCAAATGGATTTTGAGCCCCTGAACTATGAGAGAATGATTTTTTGTGGTTTTAAACCATCCATTTTGTGATAGAGTTGATCTTCATTATTGGAGGATTCCATATTCACTAACTTACCCACTTGCTAAGATTTATCAGTAGCCCCAAAATCAATACTCATGGAGATGTCAAGGTCATTTATAGACTTGGGCAAAATGATGGGAACTCTGCATCTCCCAACCTGAACGCTCCTAGTTAACGTTAAGCAAAACGGTGTTCAACATTCTTGTTTTAGTTTTCATAAAATTAACCAGTGTCCTAACTGTTACGTGTCATGTTTTCCACACTTTTGTGCTTTTTGTTGGTGGGTTTGCTTTTGGGGGGGTGGTGAAAATGGCCCCAAGCATAGTTCTGTCTAGTGCCCCTAAGCACCAGAAGGCTGTGACATGCCTCACAGAGAAAATACGTGTGTCCATCCAGGTATGACTTACAGTGCTGTCAGCCAGGAATTCGATGTTGATGAGTCAACTACGTATGTCAAATATGGTGTCTTTAAATGGCTGCACACACATAAGACTGGGTTGTACACTGACTGGTTGACAAAGATGTGACTGGATACTCTTAGGAACCTCACCCTGTATTTCCACGTGGAGCAATGGTTCAGTGTTCACTAACTCAGTGTTTAGAGCAACTTTATAGCACACAACTACCGTGAATACTGAGAACCAACTTAGGCAGCCCGAAGGAAAAAAATGCAAGCTCTGTTTGCTCACCCAGAACCTTGCAGGCCTCGCTGATGAGCTTAATGGTGACGGCGTCATCGTACACGGTGAAAGTCATGAAGGCATCTTGCACTTCCGTGGCAGCTCTGGAAGATAAATTGTAGTCAATGGGAGCTTTGCCCCAGGAATACGTCCACCAACTCAGCATAGTACAATGTGACGAGAATGCTCCTGATCGGAAGGCCTGTGAAACTTTGCAGTGTTTGAGTTAGCTCCAAAGCTTCCCTGGTTCCTGGTATGCGCCCAGAGCTCCCTTCTCGAGGACTCAGAATAGGCCATGTCTTTCCCTACGCATATGCCCTACTTAGATTATTGGTCTTGCCTCTAGACTGAGCTCCTTGAGGATGAGCACTGTCGCTTACTTTTTTATCTTCAAATCTCCAGCAAGTGGTGCTGTTCTTAGCGCACGTCAAGAACTCAGCACATAGTCCAGAACTTGAACTCGGTGATTGTGGCGCCTCCTTCTCTAGGTGACTCTCAGCCACTTGAGTTTCTCACTGTTCTGCAACAGTGTCCATGTTGTAGACGTTTATGATGGACTACTAACCTGGGGAAAAGAGGCTCAGCCTTGGAGTCAGAGGACTTGCACTCTTGGCTCGGCCTTTGCGTGAGTCATTAAACTGTAGTTGGTACTCTGTCGACTGGGGGAAAGGGAGGCTGAACTGAGACCGAATGATGGACAGGCAAAGATGATGACAAATTATTCTTTATCACTGCTGGAGAACCTGCAGCTCAGAGAGGTTGGCCGTCGGGCCATGATTGCCAGGCTGACAAGGGAAGGATCTGGGCTCTGGGCTCAAACCCACACTGATCCTGGGCTGTGCCCCTGTATTGCTCTCCGGGCAGACCAGATTGGTCTCCACTCCAGACACCTAACCTTCCAATATTTCAATACTCCTATTCATTTCTAATGTTTTCCCTGGGATAAATATACCTTTATCTTTATGAACTTCATCTTCATCCATATAAAATGGGGCAATTATTATTGTCTCCCCTGCCCATGTGACAAGAGTGTTCTCAAGGATCAGAAAAACGGCAGTGAAAGAGCTTGGAAAAAATGAGAAGCACAGGCAGATCCCAGGGCAGGGGGCTGCTGCCACAATCGTGGGAACGAGGCAGTGGTGAGCTGGGAGGTGACAAGTCAAGGGATGCTAGTTCTGGGCCCGTCCCTACACGCATCAACTCTGAAGGAAAATCATTTTTCCCCTCTGGGACTGGATCTCTTTTTCTGTAAAATGAAGCAGGTGGGGTGAGACAGGTTTCCCCAGCCATCCCTCCCCGTCCGGCTGTGGGCGTGCACCGAGGATTCGGACAGCTCCAGGGGCCTTTGGGCCTGCCGATGAGGGGCGTGGACCAGAAGTGAATTTCCCTCTGCCTGTAAAACTCGCTGTTTGGGTTATGCCTACATACTGGTTTCTAAGCCTCATCAGATGTGAATGTTCAGAGGAGCAGGCGTGGGGTCTGGGTGAATGAGGGGTGCCTCGTACCCCCTTTGCCCCCCACGGTGTGCCTGTCATTCACGTCCTGGGCTTGTTAGCCTGACTGAAATCATGTGCCCTCCTCATGCACCTGTGAGCAAAATAGAAACAAAAGGGAAGGCCCCACCTTACACTCGACTTGTCGGCATCGGGCCTTCTGAGGACCCACAAAGGATCCTGTGATCTCTGGGGCCCTCAGAAACGGGATGGCTCTGCGGGAGTCCCCAGCTCTCTGACGCCTGAGTCTGGCAGGCTGTTCTCTCCTATAGGCTGAATGATAATACTTCAGTGTCAAATATTTATCTGGGTTCGTTGCTGGATGCCAGACGTGCTCAGACTGTTACCATCACTCAGGTAACACTCAGGGATTTCCAGCCTTTTACTGATTTCCAGGCTCTTCATGTAACACTTCCCAATCAGTGCACACCTGCAAATATCCACTCTTCCAAACTGCTTTGGTAAACAGTATGTTCCCCAAGAATTTAAAAAATAATAGAACTATTGATATCTACCAATGAGATAACAAAATCTCTGATCAAAAGCTGGGAATGAGAGAAAAATAACTGTTAGAAAAATAATTTGAAGATATTAGGTGTTGCAAAAGCGGTGAATGCAGGAAATGAATTAAGAGTTGGATGTTTCCCACCTGCAGAAAGAGGAGTCTGTGTCAGGTGACACGAGAAATGTCATTGCACGCACACTTAGGTGGGCATGACAGAGCCACATTGAATTGTCATTGTCAAACATTAACTGTGAGCTCCTCTCTAGCTAGTTCCAACTAGTGATACCTAAATATCTGGCAGCAAATCAGGGCCAGCTGTCTGTATCAGAATAACTTGGGGAGCAAAATAAATTTACAGATTCCTGAGCCCCAGGAGCAATGTCTGCAAATCTGTATTTTTTAACCATGTGCCTCCAGATGCCTCTCCAGGTTTGGAAACCACTGCACAGAAACGCTTTCTAGGTTCAGGCAAGAGATTGCAAATGATGACTCACACACCGCTCAACCTGACTGCACTGACGTTATGGTTGCTCAGAGCCCAGAGTGAACTAGAAAGACCACAGGAAAAATAAATAGCGCTTTGCACTGTGTTTCAAGCCAAGAAAAAGGGGTCCATCTAAGCCATAGGAAATGGTTTCTTTACCAGCTCTCTCACAGCCGGTGAGGGACTTGGAGAGTAAACTTGCCTGTAACTGCGTGACTCCTGGTGTGGCTGGGGAAAGACAGGCCTGGACAGGTGAGGGCTTGTCCAGAATCATGACCATCCAGAACCAGAGGAAGAACACCAGGCCCTCTGTCCAACCTGCCCTGGGTGGCCTCTCCAGCTCCCTGCGGCTTTCTTGATAAAGCCCAGACTTCTGAGGCTGACAGGTCCAGCCCTCTGCAACCTGCCCTAACCTCTGCTCTCCCCGCCGTCTGGCCTGGTGTCCCTTCCTCCAGCTCACAGGCCTCTCCCTCTGCCTACCCAGGGATTACGGAGACAGCTCTCACTTCCTCTTACCTGGCTAACTTTATTCTTCCTTCCCAGCTAAGCCCAGGGCTCTGGTCATTATGAGCCACATGCACTGTCAAGAGTCCCTTCCTGAGCCTCACGAACCCCTGGTGTTCTTACTACCCAGGCACGTCACCTTTGATTTATCTGCCCGCTCCCTAGATCTGTAGCTCATGAAAATGCCATCTGGTTTCACATCCTTAGTACCTAGCACTGTCCCAGGCACACACGGGAGCTCGGGAAATACTTAGAAGAGGAGTTAGGGACTTAGGTGGGAGACCTGACCTAGAGGCTCACAGCGTCCCCGAGCGAGAATCCTGACTCCACCACGTTCAGCTGGATGACGTGGGACAAACTGCGCCGGGCTCCCGTGTCTTCGTTTTCCGTGACAGTACTGACTTGGTCACTATTGTCACACAGACTTGATGTGCTTGACTTGATGTCCAGTCCTGTCCCCGCCCCAGCCACAGCGCCGCACCCCTCCTGACCTCTGAGGCACATAAACCAGCCGTTCTCCCATTAGGATCTTCAGAAGCCCCACAGAACCCTAAGCTGTTTTTAGGGATCCATGAGGTCAAAGCTATTTTTAAAATAAAATCAAAGTATCATTTGCTTTTTTACTAGTTGATATTTGTGCTGAAGGTGCAAAAGCACCCAGTGAGTGAAGTGGTTGGTGCCTTAGAGTGAATAGTTTTTAGCGCCAAAGTATCGCATTCCTCACTACAGATAGTTTATTTTTTAAAAAAATCTTTGTCCTATTTTTTTAACCATTATATTCTTCCTGGCACACACATGCAGAGAAAGAAACTGTCGGTTTCACTTCAGATTGTTCTTGTGGAGACAGTAAAAATGATCAATTTCATTAAATCTTAAACCTCAGTGCACACTTTTTTTGAACACTGTAATGAAATGGGACATGCACATTTGCATAAAGGTCTTCTGCTGAACACAGAGGTGTGTATGGTCAGCTCTAGGAAAAGTACTTAGATGATTAAGTTACGAGTTGAATTAGCCACTTTTAAAAAATGGGATGCTATTTCTACTTGAAAGAGCCAGCAACAGACAAACTAGGGTCACTCAGACTTGGATATTTGGCAGACATTTTCTTTAAAAAAAAACGAAGTTATTCTGCCACTTTAAGAAAAATAATTGGCAGAATGTGTTGCCAATGATAAGACTCAAGCTTTCAAGTAAAAATTATAATTTGGGGGAAGAAACTTGCATCTGGGGCTCACGAGCCTCCCGATTGCTAGAGGCTTCTCTGCTAGGATTGTGGTGATATTGACAAATGTGGTTTTGATATTGTAATAAAACTTGTCAGCGTAAAGATCAGCACAACTCAGTGAGCTAAGACTTTCAAAAAGACTAGCACATGTGGGCACAAAAGGATGGTAAAAGTTTTATTTCGAAGAGTAACACAGACCCAGAAATTCACACCTGAGAGTCTGAAGAAGGTCTTTAGAATGTTTTCCAATTCAACACTGCAGCTGGCCTTTGAGAAATTACCACTTGGTGAGCTTTTGTGAGGCTTAAAAGAATAGCCATAAGTATCTGAAAAGAGCATTAAGGTTCTTTCTTCTATATTTTCTTCATATATTTCAACCCAAACCACCTATTAGAACAGATAAAGTGCAAAAGATAGAATCCCCGCATCTTCCATTAAGTCAGACATCACAGAGATTTTCAAAATGTAAAACAATGCCACTTCTCACTAGTTTTTTAGTAGACCCTCTGTAAGGGGACCCCCCGAGGGACTGTAACAAATTGGTCAACATAAGGAACTGGACACGTGGTGTGTGTCTGGTCTGTGAAAATTAGGTCAACTTACGGAGGGGGTCAGTCAACGAGGGAGGTTCTACTGTAATCATTTATCATAAAATAGGGTAAATAACATTTACACTAACAGGACCATTATAGGTTTGTTGCTGTTTTTAGATGAAGTGATAAATAACTATTTTTTAAAATCGCTCAGTTTTAATTTCTAATACTGTGAATATCAATAGATAAACATAATTCTCTTAGGTCCTATAATAATTTTTAAGAGTATAAAGCCCTCTGAAGACCAAAATGTTTGAAAATTTCTAATTTAAACCAAGCGTGAGTCAGATTTGGTTTGGAAACTAATGAAGCTGAAGCTTCTAGGTCAGGGAAGAAGCAACCCCCCTGCTTGGCCCCCGCTAGGTGGGTGCCATCCTCAGCCTGGGGATCGCCCTGTACGCCCTGGGTAGTGGTCCTGGGGGCATGTGAGGGGGGCTCCAGGCCACTTAGTCCTCAGGACCACTTGCTCCACGTAGACTCAACAAGCATCCAAACCCTGATATGAGCCCCCTAAAGGCATCCAAAGGGGATGCTCCACATTCTCCATGGAAACCACCTGGTTTCGGGGGGGTGGGGGGGGTGGAGTGCTGCCCTAAAAGAAGGGCACAGGGGATCAAAAGCTGGTGGTCTCCTAAGACCTGCCACCTGGAAAGACACACACTTCTGCAAGAAACTGCTAAGAAAGTTATGAATGTGCATAAAGAAATTTGTCTAAGCCAGGGGTCCTCAAACTACGGCCCGCGGGCCACATGCGGCGGTGTGAATTGTATTTGTTCTCATTTTGTTTTTTACTTCAAAATAAGATATGTGCAGTGTGCATAGGAATTTGTTCATAGTTGTTTTTTTTTAAACTATAGTCTGGCCCTCCAAAAGTCTGAGGGACAGTGAATTGGCCCCCTGTTTAAAAAGTTTGAGGACGCCTGGTCTAAGCCAGCAATAAAAATAAAATACAATAAAAACAATTTTTATCCATCCGTGCTAGAGGAGTATTCATTCCATTCTCTTCATAGAAAATGGCATTAAATTGTCTTTCCACGTGAAAAGACAAACCAAATGCAGTCAAAGATGCAGGGGAGATATTGTGAGCGCAGGGCATTCAGTTAAATAACAGTGATAATAATGCAAACATGCTACTGAGGGGCTTTTGACATTTTATTTTATCTGTCAGCTTTAAAATTATTTTTCTGGTGGCTCAAGGAGTAGGATGCTGGCCCCATATACCAGAGGTGGCAGGTTCACACCCAGTCCTGGCCAAAACTTGCAACAACGACAACAAGAAAATAAATAACATAAATAAAAATAATAATAAAATAAAATTATTTTTCCTCATTCTAAATAAAGATGCATTTTGTGGCTGAATTTTTATTTGTGATTGTATCTTCCTTTTTAAAGGAGGCTCTCCACATTTTGTAAGCCTCAGGCCCTAAGGTATCTGTTTATAGCCTACTAATTTTATCTTCCTTATATTCTCACTAAACAAAAGTATTTCTCAAGCTTTACCTTTGATGGTTACTTTATATATGTGTGCATATATACACATATATATAAAGTAATATATATGTGTATGTGTGTGTATACACACATATATAAAGTAATATATATTATAAAGTGTATATAAAGTAATATATGTATTGTATATATTAGCTACATATATGTGTACATACGCATGTATATAAATAATATATATACACATAATATTAGCTACATTTTTAGAATTCCCACACCCTTGGATGTTTCCGTGTGATGTTTGAGAGGCGGATTCTGCAGCTGGAATGACCCTGGCCAGACTAATCTCTAAGGCCCCATCTGGTGGTTGTGGTGCCCATGGCTTTAGGCAGCCAGACAGACCAGCAAAAACAGTCACAGCCAGGAATGGGGCAGAAGTGAGAAGGCAACATTTCTGGATCAAAATTAAAAACAGAAAGTCTCCGCTGTCCACTACTTTTTAACTAGACTTTATAGGAAGAGGAGATAATACGGGGGGGGGGGGGGTCTCACCTTCTCAAAGGCGTGGGGAGAGGCGCGGTGAGTCAGTGGAGGATGCAGGGCAGAATGGGAAGTGAAAAGAAGCCGTTCCAATTACTGTGGCTCAAATAGTTCGTGACCTACTGTCCCTGAAAGGAGGGGCGTTGCTCAAGATGGCACATGTTAGCAGCATTTCTTATTTAGTAAGGACAAAAATCCCAAGAATGCATAGGCGAAGGTTCTTGAATTTTTTTAGGTCAGAGTTCTTGGAGATTCTGATGACTGCCACAGACCCTCTCCCTAGGACATGTGGATGCAGGGACACGACATTGTCACTGATGATTTCGGAGGACTCTCAGACCCTCTCAAGGCCATCTATGAGCCTCTGGCTAAAGTCCCAAGACACAGAGAGAAGTGTGGGATCTCCTCCACCTCCTCCTCAATGGCTTGGTTTGGCCTGGTCGCCCGTCCACCCACCGTCTGGCTACGTGTCATCCATTCACACCCGACCTCTCCTCTCTTCTTCACGTGCTTGTTTATACCGTGGACAACCCGTGCTGGTCCTGATGGCTCTACCCACGACCTCTTCTTAGTGTCCTGCCCTCCAAAGTCCATCTGACTGTTTTAGGCACCTGGAATCGAAACATTCTGAAACGGAGCCAGTCAGACAATGGTGATCTCTCGAATCAAAAGAGCATATGGAAAAGTTTGGAAAAAACAGAAATGAGGGGACTGGCAGAGACAGCCAAGGAAACAGAGGATGCACAAAGAGAGCGCAGAGCTACAGAGAGGCCTGCTGCTCTCGGCTCCCCGAGGTCCCTCTGTGCGTCCCACAGGCAAGCTCGGTGGGAGTCCTCTGAATCCTGACACTAATTCCTCGGAACTTCAGCTTACACAGCGGATTTGATCCTTGCTAGCAAAATCCTGGACGTTCTATAACCACAGTGCCAGGGGATGTTAGCGCTGTGTGAGCCTCAGTCCTCACTGGGATGAGATGAGCACCATTATCATCTCCATCTATGGGTGAGGCCACAAGGCTCCCAGGCGTCGGCGACCCACAGCACCGGGAATAAAATCCCGACTCCTTTCCATCTCCTGCACATTTGTATGTTCCGATCACTAAGAATTTCTCCTGTCCTCCTCCTGTCAGACTGTTCATGCCTAATACTGTAATCATGTTGCATTTCGTGGGTCTCAAATTCACCAAGCTCTGTCACACCTCAGGACCTTTGCACCTGCTACCCTGTCTCTCTGGAATACACATACTTCCCTGACTCAAGGCTGGCTCATTCCTTCCAGATCAAACTTTACCTTTTCAGAGAGATCTTTCCTGACTACTTTTGGGAAGCTGGCATCATCTTTTCTCCTCAGGTAAAATCAAACGCTATTTTTATAGCACTTTGCATAATTTGAGAGGATTTTGTTTATTTGTTTATTTACTTGTGTTCCCCCTTCCAATAAAATCCCTTTTCAGGGAACAAAGCCCTCCTCTATTCCCTTCACTGCTATTCCCAGAAAAACCCATCAATTCCTATGAAAATTTTAAGATATGATTAGGTAAAATGAACTATGTCTCCAGATCTTATGACATAAATTTAACTTTATATTAAATGATCTTTGCTTTGCATACACTAGGAGCTAAATAAATACTTGAACAAATGAATTTTCCTGAGTCAAATAGCTAGTATGTGGTCCAGACAAAATGTGAAAGTTTGGCCGATTCCAAAGGTCTCCCTCTTTTCAGTCTATCAGCTGCTTTTCATTGTTAAGTTTTGATAAAGGTTTTAACCAAGAGCTTATAAAAGAGTGGCTCATAATTGGAAATCTATAACTCTAGACTATACGAGAGGGAAATAAATAATGCAGGCGATGGAGGAAAAACATCTGCTTCTGATCATTTCATATAAAGTTAAATTTATGTCCTAAGATCTGGAGACATAGTTCATTTTACCTAATCATATCTTAAAATTTGCGTAGGAATTGATGGGTTTTTCTCTTTTCAGTTAAAATTCTGTTTTAAAAGCACTGGGGGACTTGTTATTTAGATGTAGCCTGAAGCAATTCCTTTTGCACAGCAAATAAGCTTGCCTTAATTTCTGTTTCATAAGTTGACATTTCTGCACTAAAGTTGTTTTTCGGTTTTTTTTAACGAGTTCTGACATGATGCAATTTTCATAGTTGGTAGGATAAGCTTGGCTCCCAGACACATTTCCAGTGCAATCACACGAGAGTCTAGTGGTCTATATACAAACATATTCTCCGAAATGCAATTAAGTAGAGAATTGGCACTCCAAGATTAAAGAGATAAAACCTAATGACACAGACTCAGGATTGGCCTTGCTGCATTCTCTGTTCCCAGTCATGTTTCCTTGATTCCCTTGTCCTCTTGCAGCCCTCGTTCAAATGTCCTTTAACCTTCAAGCCAGCCAGCAGTTCCTGTGGCTTTTTGTTTGCTTGGGGATGTAATGAGAACTGTCCTCCTGACAAGACATGACATTCCATTCTTTCAGGGCAGTTGCACCCAAGATCCAAAAAGAAAAAAGACTGTTCCATCTACTTACAAGTGAGAGCCATTTGTTTTTGTTTTTATTTTTTTTCCCCCTGATGTGGAAATGTGTGCTGAATATCTCAACCAGTCAGGGCTCCTGCGGTGGGTCACGCTACCTCTGGGAGGGCACGGGGTCCTCCTGTCACAGGCGGAGCCAGCTGGACACACTGTTTCACCCCCACTCATGTCTACGTGCTTCCGTGATTCCTGGTTATTTCCAGCTATTTCCAGAGCCCCAGCCTTCTTCCCAGGCCGGGGATCAGCAGCCAAGCCGAGGCTAAAAGTCCTGACCAGGAAATCAAATGGCAGAAGGTTTAGGAGTCAAAACGTAATCAACAAAAATCCACGCTGCCCCGCACAGGCTGGACACTGCCGTTTACGAGGGATGCTCAAGGCAGGACTAGACCGTGGCCCACGCTGGGGGTCAGGAACACAACCCTGAAAGCAGGAGCAGAGGCACAGCCTCACCGAATCCACCAACTTCAGAGAAGCTGCAGGACACCTGCTGGTTCCACGTGGCAGGCACAGTTAGCTGCCCAGCACAACGAGATTTTACTAATGTCAAGCGCAGTCTAATCCTCATGCGGCACCTGCCTATCGGAGGATGCTTACTGAGTTTCTACCAAGGACTCTGGGAGTAGACCGCGCCCTCGATCGTCCCCTCAGCACTAGAAGACAATGAGGACACAGAAGTTCGCGGAGGAAAGCGCCCGCTGGAAAGCGCAGTTCCCAGCGCAGCAGGTGCTCAGACCCAGCCAGGGCGCGCCGGCGCACTCCCTCCGCCCGACCGCCAGGGGGCAGCGTCTGGAAAATGAGCCAATAGCAACAGCAGCTGCAGCGGCCGCCGGGCCAGGCAGCTTCCCTAAGGTCCGGTTTGCAGGAGCCCTTTGAACCCTGGCCACAAGCCCAGAGGTTAGCTGCTTCCATCAGCATACCTTTAAGGTGGAATTCTAGGTCACAGAGCGGTTAAGTACCACGTCCCACCCGTGAGGATGCTTCTGGCCTTTCACCTCAGCCCGGTTACGCTGTAGACACCTGTCCGGGCGAGGCTGCCGTGACCCTGAACTGCGCACGCGCGAGCGGGCTAACTCTGCTGCATTCAGCCCCGGCCTGCGCACATCAGGCGTCCGGAGCTCTAGTTTTATTATTTGTAAAATAGGGGCAGGAGGGAGAAAGAGAAAACTTGCACTACGCATATTAAGTTGTTTTTACATTACAAAAGCATTAAAACACCTACGGTGCATCTTAGAAGGGTACAAGTGAAACTTACTAAATGCAGAATATAAATGTCTGAACAGGATAACTAAGAAAATGCCATGAAAGCTATGTTAACCAGTTTGATGAAAATATTTCAAATTGTATATAAAACCAGCACACTGTACCCCATGATTGCATTAATGATAACAGCTATGATTTAATAATAAAAAAAA
>CAUYON010147704.1:0-62175 GCA_963573935.1 Arctocebus calabarensis | reverse complement strand
CTTCATAGTAGGGCTGAGTACATTGGATACTTTTTCTTCCATTCTTGAGATACTTTGCTAAGAAGAACATGTTCCAGCTATGACGAAAGCTTTTAAGGTGGTTACTTGTAGTCCAGAATTAAAATTCTTAGATACTACCCTTTTCTAAAAATAAGGACATGCTTATGAAACATTTCTGCCAATCACATATTCTTGATGGCTCATTTTCTAATATATTCCCCTAACTTTATAAAGACATAAGTTTAGGAGTATTAAGAATCAGTAATAGGTATCTTTGATTTTCATGCTTAAACGCTTTCATGCTTTTAAATCAGCTAATCTTTAGGATGCTAATGCAACAACTCTATGATTCAAATTCCATGAACCAACACAAATGTTTCCCAGGAATTCCAGACCATTTTGAAGTTGCTTTAATAATATAATCCACATTCATGAAAAAATATATTTTAATGTTTAAAGCAATATTTAATTATATAAATGTAATGAGAGTTTAAAATATATTCACTATCTTTGATAACATAGGACATATTCATGATCTTCTGACTTCAAATCTGAATGATATCAAAGCAAAATTATTAATCCCCTCTCAATAATTTAATTCTATAAACTATCAGGTCTAGCACTATTATTTGCAACATTGTACCCATTATACCCATTAATCTATAAAGTTCACTTGCATATTTAAAAATCAAAATGGTAGAAATCCTGAATCTGGCTTTAGCATCACCCTCTTAAAAGTAGGTGGAACGTAAGTTAAAAGGAGTGGGAATGTTCGTTACTGCTACTTCAAGCAACTTATTTGACCTAACTGCATTTTACCAAACTGTAATTAAGATTTTTCCTTTAAAACGGAATTTTCTTTCATGATTTAAAATGGAAAGGAGAATCCTGGTGTCTGATTGGAGATTAATATTTAATCTGAATTTTTCAGGAGGCCCAGTGCATGTGGGAAGGCTGAAGCCCGGGGGCCTCACCTTTAAGCTGTCCCCATGGACATAGACTTGTGCCACAGGCTGGCTCCGGATGTAGATGTTCTCAATCTTCTCAGGTGCAACATATTCCCCCTGAGCAAGTTTAAATATGTGCTTTTTCCGATCAATAATTTTAAGAGTTCCTGCCTGTAGAGTTGAACAAAATAGTTGCATAAGAAGATGGCATGCCCATGCCTGAACCCTTCACTCCTCAGTGCCATAGCCCTTCACTGCTGCCCTAACCTACCCTCTCCCCCAGCTGACCCTGCCCCAATCTGCTCTTCAGTCTGTTGTCTCTGTTCTTAAAGAGATGCTGTGCAGCTGGAGAGAGATACTATGTACTGCAGGTTGATGGTACCCAAGCTCTGCCAGGCCTTGAATGCCCAGTGTTTTTCCCCTTAGCAGTAGCACCCTGCCACCTCCCACCTGCCACCCTCACACTACTTGCAGGTGTCTTCACCTCCTCCTTCTCAGAACCCACCTCCCTTCCACCAGGGGTCCATTCTCACCCAGGCCCTTGCTCTAATTGACCTTTATCTCACCAGCATCTTCAGTTTCATTCCTTTAAACCATATACAGTTCCTGCCCAGCTACTGCCTCTACTCAGAAAGAGCAGCCTCTCTATCCCCGGGCATATAGCAAAGATCTGGTATCATTGGACTACCTAACAGCTAAATGGTACTAGAAGCCTAGGCTCCTAGAGCAGCTCTGCAGTAGGCAGGTCACTACACCCCGAGTAGTAAGTGCTGGTACCACTGGCTTCCAGGTCCCATGCACACCTTACTCTCCTCAACCTTTCTGAGTTTCCACGATGATTAGGTGGGTTTCTTTCTTTTGGTTCAGCCCTTCAGTGTTGTACTTGCTCCCTCTCATCAGTGCACCTTGACATAACTCCAAGTTCTCTCTTTCTTGGCCACTCCTATGTCTGTCTAAGCTTCAGGCTTCTCACCCAGAGCCCAGCTACCCTCTGAATATGTTTGTCCCTTGGGATGTGACACACCATAAATGAAGCTCATGACCATCCTCCTTGATCCTGCCCTACCTCATACCTGGGGATGGCCTTGCTCTTTGCCTCTCCTGGGATCTCTAGCAGGCAGGATGACCCATCCTTGTTCATAAATCCTGCTTACCTCCACCTGCTCCTCCCATCAAAACCACTTGCTGACTACTTCAACTGCATGATTCACCAGAGGCAGAGCAATCTCTCCAGAAGAGGGAAATAAACAGGCTCTGCTTTGCCAAAACCCAGGCTGGACATCAGGTACCTTCCCTACACTAGTTCCTCTGGTCATCGTGGACCCCATTAACTGAGTGTTGTTACCCCTATTTCACAGATAAGAGAAGTGAAGATCAGAAAGATCAGTTAGCTCCTCCAAAGTCATACAGCGAGGGGGTAGGGGAACCAGAATTAGAACCCAGGTTCTTCTGGAGCAAAAGACTATGTCTTTTCCTTGATCTATCTATTACTATTTCAAGATAATAATAAGTTTTTAAAGTTTATAAATTGTCTTTATAGACAATTTCCACTTAAGATTAAAGAATGGATTAAACTTTGCATATGCTGACACCAAAACCATAGGAGTTGTGTATTAAAGGAAAATTACAGGTCAATTTTATTTATGACTCTAAATGAAAAGGCTAAATATATTTTTTAGAAAAATAATAGTAGCCAGGCACGGTGGCTCATGCTTGTAATCCTAGCACTCTGGGAGGCGGAGGCAAGAGGATTGCCTAAGCTTACAGGTTTGAGACTAGCCTGAGCAAGAACGAGACCCCATCTCTAAAAATGGCCAGGCATTGTGGTAGATGCCTGTAGTCCCAGCCACACGGGAGGCTGAGGCAGGAGGATCACTCAAGCCTACGAGTTTGAGGTTGCTGTGAATGGCACTCTACCAAGGGTGACAAAATGAGACTCTGTCTTAAAAAAAAAAGGAATATTATAGTTAAGTTGAATTATGCCAAAACTGCACAATTCGCTTCACACAAGAAATACATGTATAGAAAGAATGAGTATTTGTCTCAGAAGCTGTAACAATTTTAATAAATTTCAACAACCATTTAAATTATTAAAAAATGGACTCTCATAGACCTTTCCCTGCCTGTCTTAGGCTCTGTGCTCAAGCTGCAACACCAGGTGCTTTAAATGAATTGGTTTATTTGCTCTTCACAACCCCTTGAACTATAGGTGGTTCATTCAAGTTACCAGGCATCAGCGGTTTTGTGGGGCTTTAAGCTTTTACAATTTTGAGAGCCCTCTTCATGAAAAACAATACAAAATGATATGCAAGGCCTTGCAAGGGGTTGATGCAAGTGAGAAGCCCTGAAGCCTAAAGCTTTCTGAGCTGAAAGGGCAACCCACCCTCTGCCGGTGTCTAGGGCCCACTGATCTCTCTGGCCTCTTTCCCCCACCCCTGTGGGCCTTTGGCTGGAATTAGTTGCCTCACACCTCTACTGCCTCTATTCTGCACACTTCCCTGACTGTCCTTCCCATGCTCTCCTCCCTCCTTGGAACACGACTCAGATTCTGAGACTTGGATCCAGTAGGTGCCAATTGTCCTCTGCCTTTCCCCAGGTGAGTGTGCCCTAGCTCAAGCCAATCACTCTGGGTTGGGAACTGTCGGAGGATGCATGTCTTCCCTAAGCAGAGTCCTCAGCCCAGGGCACATGCTGGGGATACATCCTTGTCTGCCACAAATATGAAGGTTTCTGAGGGGAAGCATATAGATCCAAGCAGGAGTGCATCCACTTACCAGGTCGCAGGGCCTCTGGGTGCTTTCATCATTCACATGCCTGGCTTAACACCTTAAAACATCCACCCCAAACCTTAGCAACTTCCCAGAGACATAGGAGGGGCTTCTGGGGTAAGCTGCATCACTCTCAGAGTCATTGACAAAGCCTTTTTCTGGTCAAAACATTCATCTGAGTGTCTCCCATGTGCCAGGCATTGTTCTAAGTGCTTTATAGCTATACTCTCATTTCTTCCTCGCAAGAATAACTGTAGACATAAACAATATTATCCTTATTTTTAAAATGACAAACTGAGGTAAACTGGTTTTGGCTAGAAGGAGGAGGATATGGCCAAAGAATGCCATGAAGGTTTACTGTCTGATTCTACAATTAAGTCAAGGTCAACCCCAAGGGATGGATGAGGCTTTGCTCAAGGCTGCAAGAGCAACTGCTGGCAAAGAAGAGCTCAGACATCCTCCTAGACAGCTCCAGGCTTTTCTCTCTGCTCAGTGCCACCTTTCGGCTGGGGGCCTGCATCTTTGGGCTCACAAGCCCTGCTCTTCCAGACCCCCCAGAAATAAATAACCCCTGCTCTTTCAATGCCACTATCAGATTCCACTCAGTCAGATCTCTTCCTGAAAACCATTAGCACAGGGCAATGATCTCTAAGACCCCAACTACAACCTCATACACACGTGCTTCTCATGAGGCAAAGAGCCTCCCAGTCTCCAGAGGTGCTCCTGAGTGACTAATTTTCAGGGAGGATATGGAGAAGATGCCTGCCTCAATGAGCCAGATCACACCCCCTCTCATCACCAAAACATCTGCAACTCCACCGTTCTATACGCACCGGCAGCCACTTCCCGATGTCTCCAGTGTGAAGCCAGCCATCACTGTCCAAGGCCTCATTTGTCCTGTCCTGATCTTTCAAGTAACCTTTGAACACATTTGGTCCTCTCACACATATCTGTGGAGACAAAAATCCATGCCTTCTCTTAGCCATAGCATAAGGAATGCGATGATGGGAGGCTGTCACCAGGCATATGTAGAATAGGTACACTATCCATCAGGAAGACCACCACCATAGGAGTGACAGTGATGGAAACAGAGGACAAGGAACATCCGCCAGCCATCTGAGCTGCCTCCTATCTTCTCTCAAGCAGAATCCTCTCCATATTTCCTCCCTGGCAGGGCCACCAAGGCCTCTGCCTTCTCTTCTTCCTCAGGAGCCCCCCCCCCCCAGCCTTGTCCACATGCTGCTTTGTGACACACTCAGTGGGGTCTCATCACAGATAGTGATAGCTGGTTGATTCTACCAGAGATGCTTGAGTCCCCTGTTTCATTACCAGCCTTCCTATTCACTCCCATGGAAAGAATGAGCATTGGCCAACTCTATCTTCCCCATCTACAGATCATGACAGTTAGGTGCGAAATTGATTTTTAAAAAATGTTTAGGAATTCCAAATATTGATTTGGAATTTAGAGCAGCCCAGTCCCAGCACTAGAAGTTTGTTGCCTCATAAATAGGAGAGAATATGCTGAGTTTAGTTGAGTCAAATTAATTAGTAATTTAAAATAATTTTATACATAGGTGAAAGGAAAACAATTCCATGCCAACTGTTTTTGTCTGTTTCAACTCATTATGTGTAGCATCCACAGAAGTACCCTTAAGTTTACCTCGCCCTCTCCTTTGCAGGCCCGATGGTTCAGTTCTTCAACATCAACAAGCTTGATGTGATTGCAAGGCAGTGGTGCCCTTACATGCCCTAAAAGGTACCCTTTAAGTACCCTAAACCCTTGAGTTTACCTCGCCCTCTCCTTTGCAGGCCCAGTAGTTCAGTTCTTCGACATCAACAAGCTTGATGTGATTGCAAGGCAGTGGTGCCCCTACATGCCCTAAAACACCAGAGCAAGACAGCATTTGTTAGTGTTCAGATCAGTTGCAGCATAAAAAATGATCCATGCCCTGTAAAACCCCACAGTGGTTAAAATGGAGAATTATGGATGGAAAGCAAGAGACCTTTAGAGGGGCATTTGTCACTGGCAAGCAATGATAAAACAAAGTTCTGGGGAAAGCAAAGGACAACTTATACCTGGGCCTTTGTTTTATATCTGAGTCTTAAAGAGCAGGGCAGACCCTGCAGGCCTTGCTCCAACCTGCACATGGACCTTAGGTGGTTTGGAGGGCTTATACCCACACCAATCACATGGTCGGGATTTTTTATAACAGCACCCACATTGAAACATTTCTCCCATTGTCAGATCACAAGTCTTGGTTTGGAGATCATAAAATATAGAAATCATTGCTTTTCCTCTGGTCCCCAGACTATTAATTAATGTGTGTAGGAATCACCTAGAAATCTTGTTAAATTGTAGATTCTGGTTCAGTAGATCTAGGAGAAGTCCTGAGAGTCTACATTTCATACAGGCACTAAGGTAATGCTGCCAGTCCTGGTGCACACACTACTTTCAGTAACAAAGGAATAGAAAACCGGGATGAAGCGACTTGTCCTCAAAAAATAAAACTCCAAATTCTTTTGGTCAAATTTACCATAAAATTACATTTTCTAAGTCATTTTCTAGTCATTGTTTGTGTTTGTTACATAGTTCACTACCAAGTTGGAGGTCTATTGAGCAGGTGCTGGCCAAGGTCCTGACAGAAAAATGAACCACATGCATGAAAAAGAGAAACAAACAAGGCTGTAACATTTGGTTTCTCTTTGGACTCCCAAACCTTCTAAAACACTGCACACAGATACATATCCTCTTACGCCCAATAATTTTTTCAAGTTTTTAGGTAAGGATGAATAAAAAAGGCAAAACTTCAATGGTTTCACATGGAAAAATTTAAAGGATGACAAAAGAGGGAGGAAAGAAAATCTGAGAAGATACAGGACAGTGACTGGTCAATATAATATGGTATCAGGAAGAAAGACTTAATGAGTGGGACTTCTAAAGATGTCCTGTAGGAGATGTACCAGTGCCAGAGTGATCAAAGAATTTATATACAAAATAGCCTTCATTTAGAGATAGAATTAAGAAAATATGATTCTATATTTGGCTTGGACAAATATGATTTCATTTAAAATTCACCTATCATATTTCTGCTATCTCAAGGTATTCTGAAAATTATATTGCATTAAGGAGCATATTTATTTCACATGCCCATCAGCTCAAATTTTCTAGTTTGTATTTCAGCAAGCTTAAGCACAGAGTGGCCCTAGGGTCACAGAGGAAATGGAGTGCTGAAAGATTCTTTTGCTGAGTGGTTTTCTGAATCTGCCAGCATTTGGTCTAAATCCGATGATAGCTCATCTATTGGCTACCTACTACAGACTTGCTTCTCCCTGGCCCTGAACGATGAATCTCCTGAGAATGAGGGTGTGGATGTGAGCTACTCCTTTCTGAGGTTCCTGCTGCCTTCCAGACGGTAGCACAGACCATGGTTCCCAACAGTTCCTTGGCCGCTATGAACCTGCTTCTCCTTTACCTAAGTCATATCCATTATAGCCTGAATCTTTCATTCCTAAATGTCTGTAAGCAAGGCTATATAGTATCTAGAATATGTAAACATCAGTATACTGATATTATAAGCATTTTTCCACCTGGGGTTGTATCTTCTGATCTGTTACTTTTTATATAACTTCCATTTATCTATAAAATAGGAAAATAAAAAAATATGTAACAAAGAAAACAATAGATCCATAATGCTGCAACCCAGACATAACCTCTATTCATATTTCTCTATTTCCTTTGCTTTTCTTCCTTAGTTCCATGCAAATCTACTTTCCATGAAGGAATTTTAGAGCCTGCTGTTTTTATTCCACAGTGGCTGTGACCATCCAGTCTCTAGTCTATCCCACCTGAGGTCCAGTCTCCAGGCGTGGTGAAGGTACATCCAGCTGTGCACTCAGTTTGGCCGTAACCTTCATAAACCTTCAAGCAAAACACAGAAACCACATTGTGGCCACACATACTTTAAGAGCTGAATGGCTGTCCTTTCCAGTCAGCTAACTTCCCACTGAGCATCTGGCTGCCCCATGATGAGAATGGCGGGAGAGAGGTACTCTGGAAGGAGGTAACTCCAGGTGAAGATGAACACAGACAGCAGGGTGGCCACATTTGCTTGGAGGAAGTGCTATTTTTACCACTGACACTTGATAGGTAAGGTTATAAAGTTTGGGGTAAAGATATCTGATCAATTTTAAACTATTGGTTCTATTTTTCACTTAAATTATATGCTAAAGATAAAACATTTAAAAATCCACTCTTTTTTTTGGTCTCTGTAAGATATTCCTTATTTGCATAAATACTAACAAGCAGGACTTGCTGCCTGTTTGTGGGAGAGTCTGCCTAAAGAAGTGATCAGGCCATGTTGGTGTTAAATAGAAGGACAGTGTAAAAAGCTCATAGCTTCAGAAGCAGAAAAGTTTAAGCATGCACCGTTATGAAACGGACATGTCTACTTAACATGCTAGCCATCAGCTACAACCACGGTATGATACCCAGCATATGTAGGAACTTAATGAATACTAATGGAATAGATACATGAAGAAACACACGTTTGGTGAAGGCAAAACCTAATGAACCAGATAACACAGAAATGTGCTGTCATCCCCTTCCCTGTTCTCCTTTTCTGGTTTGGGAGAAATTTGGTAGGCTGGAGAAGGCAGAGATACAATCTAGGGGTGGTACAGATTCTTCAGCATAATGACAATCTATATAAAGCTTATCTGAGCCCTTTCCCTTTGCTAAAAATTTCCAAGGGCCCAGGCAAAGTAATCTGCAGAACAGACATACCTAGGCTTTCCAGATGTGGCATAGGCATCTTGTCTTTCACTGGCTCTGGGCTTTTTTATCCTCCGAGGAAGGAGTTTTTATCCCATAAAAATCTTGCCCCAAGGTATTTCTCTGTCCTTCAGAGGGTACTATAGTTTTCCTGCCCTAACATATTTCCCATTCTCCTCAGGGAAAGCCACACAATGATAATACCTGGCATCCTAGAGCTGCCCGGAGGAATCCTAGGACTGCTGGTGATGCAGGGGCTGCTCCAGTAACAATCATCCGCACACACCCACCAAGACTGGCCTGCAGGAAGAGAAAATAACCAGAGTTTGTAATGCCTGAGATGGCATCTAGCCCCTGTGGGGCCCAGCCAAGGTCAACATCCAACAGCTGAACCCTACCTGGATGTTAGGGGTAGGATCAGAAATAAAGACTGAGGCTATAGAGCACATGAGCTGAGGACATCCTTTCCCCTTCCTTCCAAATAATAGATCAAATCAGCTCTGCAACCCTACTCAACATATAACCAATTCTTCTATGGCTTTTGAGATAAGTGCTAGTATTCCATGGGGCATTCTATATTGGTTCTCCCTTCCTTAAAATATATAGCTCCTTCCTCACTGCCCCATCATCTACAAGCATCCAAGACAATTACTTAGAACAATTTCTCCCCACTTTCTTTTTAATGGCATGGCCTTTTCTTTCATTTGTAAATCAATACCATGCTTTATTTACTATGCTCTACAGAGGACAAAGAATATTTGAAACACTTTGTTTCTCTAAGTTGAGTACAGAGAGTTTAAATATTAATTTTCATAACTAAAAATAGAGTAGCAAAAAAAAATGAGAAATGCTACTAATTAACTACAGATTCCTTGAATAGTGCAGAGCTTGAAAACTTTAGTGGAGGTGCAGAAATGAGTAATTCATGATTGGTCTGATTTAGGAGAGATTAAAGGGACAGGACACAGGAAAAGAAAAGATGATTCTTAGCCATACAGCTAGAACAGAATGCTGCTGGAAAGCCACCATGACCTGGATTATCAGGAGGGGAAAGAGGATCACTCACTGGAAAAGCCACCATGGAAATTAAAGGACCTCGTACTTTTTAGGGGTCCTTCCTGGTTGCCTTTTGGCAAATATAACACATATCCAAAGGTAGAAAATGACTACTTTAACATTTCCATGGTAGCTTAAGCTTCCATTTCACAACAAATGAGTTCTTATCTTACTTCACAAGTTATAGGCTGCTGGGATGAACTTTTCTTGTTCTCTTGTAAGGTAAAAAAGGTCATCTACTGAACACTTAGGTGTCACTTGATAATTGCTTATTCATTTTCTTACCTGAATCTTATTAAAGAAGAGTTCATCCCAGATACTATCATTCCTGATGATTCCACTCCGGATTTCAGCCTGCTTTCGCTTTGCTGCAAATTCCAGGAGCCAGCGCTTTAATGGTGTGTTTGCGCGGCTGAAGATCTGAGGGACACAAGTTGGAAATGGCTGTTGGACCTGAATAGTTCACCTCTACACATGTCCCCCAGAAAGAAAGCCCAGACTCATCAGTAGAGAAGCCACATTCCATTTTACCCGGCAGGAGGCCGCTGAATGTTAATACTAGGAAGGTCCAGGCATGTTGTGGAGATGGAAGTTCTGGAAAAAATCTCCCCAACTAGGGTTTTGGAGAATAGGAAGAAAACAGGAGTAAGAAGAGTGGGAAAGAGTCAAGGAATACAAGAGAGGAGACAATTTCCAGGACCTGGGGATAGAGGCATGGAAAACCTGCCTGGGGCCCAAGACCTGGTCCATATAAGCAGACATACGGCCCTCAGCCTGGCCAGAGACTCCCTGAGAGTTCACCTTGTCATACATCCGGTTTAATAGTCGTGGGACCACAGGGAAAATGGTGGGGTGTAGAGCCTGCATGTCATCTGAGAGGAGGCGGATGTCCCCTTGGAAGAAGCCAACACGTCCTCCATGGCAGTAGACGACAGACTGGAGGGAAAGAACAGGTAGGGAGGATTCCATTAGGGTGGTCACTCCTGGCTAAAGTCCAGAGCTGTCCAAAGTGCTGCCCTTCATGGAGGGCACCCATGACCCCCAACCCAGCTCTGGCTGCTACAGTGAGATGCTGAAGAATAGTCTCTGAGGTGAGACCCCACTATTACCTTCCCACTAAGTCTCACTCAGGTCAAAGAAGCAGGAGATAGAAGGGAACCCTGAGTCTTTGGAAGGTGCCAAAGTAGCCATTCTCACTGGTGCCTATCCCTTCATTCCCATTCCCACACCCCGGCCATGGGCTTCCCCAGGAACACAGGTCTCTGAGATGTATTTAACTCCATTAATGGGTCTGCTCTAGAGGAGTCCTTGGGGACATCCTAGCAATTCTGAAGGGTGTGCAGGCCTCATAAGTCCTGGAGATGATGCTGAAGTTGGCCGTGGGTGGCAGGTCAAGAGGGAACCTAGCTGGTTCGTAAAGGCACTGGAAGTACACCAAGGGCCACATACATGCTCCTTTCTGTAATGCTCATAGCAGCCCTCTAGGGGAGATAGTATTCCTAATCCCCATTTTACAGGTGAGGAATGCAAAGCTCAGAAAGATAAAGTGACTTTCCCAGGGTCACAAAACCAGTTAACAGTAATTGCTGGCATTCTAAGTCAGGTCTAGAAAGTAAGAAAGCATGTTCGATTGTATGAGATCTATTCATAGTAAAATGGAAAAGGCTTAGAAGATTCAGTTTACCTATAGGCTGGTCCCCTAAATGATACAAGTGTGGGGCATTCTTTGTTCCTGGAATCACATATGGATTCCTTCCCCCACCCCTCTTCACTCCCACAAGTCCTCTCTCAGGACCAGTTTAAGGCCAGTTCCCACCTATAGCCTGAGGAGCCATAACAGTTTGATTCCCCAACTTTACTGTTTTGCTGTTTTAGGAATTCACGAGTTATGAAGTTCTATGTTTTCTGGCCACATATGGGACTAGCTATACTGCAAAGAGCTTGAATGGAATGGTAAAGCACATCTGCAAAGCTCCAATACTCTCTGATGCTATCAGCTGGGGTTTCTCTCAGCTGAGGTGTGTCCATGAGTAAGACATGGCAGGCCTGGGATTGTGCCTAGAACAATGCTTCCAGGAGGGACAGTTAGGGTGGCCAAGGTGACCCCTGTGACCCCTGTGGTACGTTCTGAGGACAGGGCAGTTTGATCCTATGTCATGCCACCAGTGACAAGTAACACTGTGCTAAGGTTATGGGTTCTAGGCACAGATTACGCCTCCCTGATGCCAGGGCCTTACCTGCACCATTCGCTCAAACATGTGTGCTAAAGGCAAATAGGAAATGTGCACATCCGCACAAGTGGGAGCCCACTGACTCTGTAAGAAAACAGAAGGAGCCCAGGCAAGGCCCGGTCAGTCAGGTGAGCGTCTTACCTGGATTACTCTCTCAAACATGTGAGCCAGAGGCAGGAAGGAGATGAGCACATCGTCCTGTCTCGGAAAGATCACTTTCTGCAGGTGACGGGCATGGGAGACAGAAAGGAAAGAAACACTGACAGGAAGACGACAAGAAAGTCATAAAACAATAAAGAGAAAATGGTCCTGGAGGGGCAAACAGGGAGAGAGGGAAGGGGAATGAAGACAGAGAGAGAAAAAGAGAGAGGTGAGATGAGAGAAGAAATGAAAGAGAGAGAAGAAAGAGAGCGGGGAGAAGGAAGAAGGGAGGGATGGGGAAGGAGAGAGGGAAGGGAAAGCTGCGGAAAGGAAAGAGAGAGAGACAGAGAGACAGGGCAGCATAGGAAGCGGAGTGTTAGGTCGCAGCGCCAGTGGGTCTAGGTTATCTGCAGAAGCAAAGAGCCAAATGAAGCACACATAAACCAGCAGAGTCGGGCTCCGCAGGGAAGTCTGCTCTTGGGAGGGCCTGCACCTCACTTGCAGTCAGTCAGCACCAGCCGGGCTCTCTCCCCCTCCTTCCCACAGCTGTAGATCTCACCACATCCCATCTCTCCAGTCTCCCTGGTCTTGCACAAGGATTCAGAAGGCCTTGGCTAATCACATTTTCGAGTCCTTCTTCCAGAGAACAAGGCCCAGAGAGCCCTAAGTCTATGCCAGTTGTGGGTGGGGTATAAGCCCCGGAAAGAAGAGACAAGGTCAAGCCCCAGGTAGTTGAATCTGGCTTCCCAAGCTATGCCCGGGACCAGGGCTTTAACAGAGAAAGCTGACAGGGAGCCCTGCTGTAACCACAAGCACAGGAAGGGCCCCAGGCCACAACCCACAGTGGTGACTGACTCTAGGAAGGGGCAGGGCCTGCAAGAGGCCTGGGCTCAGGGGTGGGCGTGTTCCTTCAGGAACTCTCCTTGCGCTCCACCTTTTTGCAAGGCTGGCTTTTGGCCCAGTTTGGACAAACCCCAGGATCCCAGTTCATAGCTCCTAACCTGGGCTCAGCCACTAACCATCTCTCACAATTTGCTACCAAAATATATAACCATTTGGTGCATATGCTCCACAATATCATCTGTGGAGAGTGATTTTCTACACAGTAGAGAAAAAGCCTAACTTCTGTGAAAATAGACATTCCATTATCCTGAAGGAAACTGCAGGACATACTCACCACTTGTGCGAAAAGTCCTCCTTTCTTAGCTGGTTATAAAATGCTAACATGCTTTTGTCAGGCCAAGATAACAAAGCTTTTTTTTATTTTAAATTTACCTTTAAGTACAGCTTTATAAATTAGCAGTTGCCGTTGGTTCTCAGACTCTAGCAGTCCTTAAACACAAAATGACTGAATTAAACCTCAAACTATTTGAAGAACAAGCTATTGAAAATTACTTTCTAATAAAGGCACATACAAAACCAAAGGTATATCAATTTTTGAAGTTAAAAAATAAATATATAGGTTTATATGCTTTTCTTTCTGGGATCTTAATACTCTTAGAAATCAAATAAATATCAAGTATGGGTCATTTCAGTGTTTGAGGTTAAAGGCGGCTGTAAAAGTGGGGTCGCTATAATGAGAACAGCAACTCCTATCTGTGAATGGCAGCCCAGATCATTTCAGGGGAAAAAAATCCTCTGAGCCTTGAGCCTCAAGAGACACCTGCATTAGTAAGTCTACTTTATTCACCTCTGTCACTTTCAGAAAGCCTGAGAAATCAGCCACCACGTTCCCATGGGTGAGCATCGCACCTTTTGGGTTCCCTGTAAAAAGAAAACAAGAAAGCAAATTAGTTGGACCTCAGGGGCCACTCCTTGAGAACAGTGCCCAAGTTTTCAGTCCCAGACACTCAGGCTGTCCACTCAAGCCTTTGGCCTTCGTCCTCAGCCACCTTCAGACTTCTAGGTGGGTGACTGCTGCTTTGAGGACTTCCATCCTGTAGACCCTTGAAGCCGACCTGACCCTGAGTATCCTAGCAATGTGGGATTACTCGTGGCCTGCACCATACCCTCTCCTGCCTCCCTCAGGGAGCAGTCCCCTCAGTGCTGCTCCCAGGGCCTGAGGAGGTCTAGTCTCCTGAATCCAGCAATCAACTCTGCTGACAGAGTACCTCCCTGCTGCATTTAGCATCTGAAAAGATCCCAGGCTCAGGCTAGGCTGGAGGTCCAGAGGACTGGGGCAGCCCTTCCTGCCTGCTCAACGGCAGAGATGGGACACAGGTGTAGATGAGCTTGCTTGGTCTTGACACCCCTTTCCCTACACTCATGAGGTGAGGTCCTCAGGGCTGCTAATATGCCTCAGGAGAGAGAGGCAGGTGGTGGGGGGGCGGGGGGAACTCATGGCATGGCAGGCTAGGTAACATGGGAGGCCACCATTTCATGTTAAGGTGGACATGAACATAATGTGGTTGCTGGACAGATCTGACAGGGCTCAAATCCTAGCTGTGCTGCTCCCTGCCAGCACATCACTGGCTCCTCCCTCACTTTCCTCACCTGTGAAATGAGATCACAACGCCCATTCATAGGGCTGCTGTAAAGGCTAAGGATGTAACATACAAAAGATGTTAAATTAATTTCCACTGAGGCAGCCAAAGGTGTTAAACTAGATGTTTCCACAGAGGCAGCAGATATACTAATAGTAGCTGAGAAACTCCAAAAGTGAAGGGCCAGACCATAGGCTGAATTTACTCAGGAAATATCAAATAAACTAACACGTTAACTTTGCAGCTGTCAAGTGAGTAGAGAGTAAGAGAGTACTTGTATTAAAAGTCACTGAATTGCTCACTTTAAAATGGCTAATTTTATGCTATGTGAATTTTGCCTCAAAAAAAGAGAGTATTTGTAAAGAGGATTTCTTTGGTCACAGCTACAAGAAGTCCTATGGCCCACCAAAAGGGGAGGAATTAAGAGTCCTCTCTCCCTACCCAAACCTGAAACCCAAGCTAACTCAGACTCTGTTGGTATCACTTGAGAAGCCCAAACACGTTCCCTGCATCCAGGGAACCCAATGAGAAAGGTAAAGAAGCCTGTAGCTACCAAAAATAATTAATCCCATGGAACTTTTTATTACCTGAGAGCGACTAGAAAAGGCATGAGAGGCCTGAGTTTTTATCCAGGAACAGAAAAAGAACCACCTCTCACTGAGCAAGTTTAAAAGAACAAATGGAGACAAAAATAAAGCTGCTCCCATGAGTAATTATATCCCATGAGTCCTACTTGCTCAACTTATTGGTGACCCATTTGTCAGAGTCAAGAGCTTTGGTCATGGACCCATCTTTGAATTCCATAGACTCATCCATTTGACTGAGGTGATTCTGGAGACAAAGACGTTCGCATGATTTTAAAAACTACATTTAAAAAATAGATGCCTGTTAAAATATCTTCCTTTCAGAAAAATTAATCATTTAAAAATACCATCACAGAGAGGATGAAGAAAGAAATAAAATAAGTAAATAAAATATTGAAAAGAAAAAGAGCCACGGGGTCTGTTTTACCTCTACCCGTCCTTCTTTCATTCTGACATCTCTCCTCAAACCAAGGGCCCACATTAAGAAATTTCCCGAGTCGTCTCTTATATACAAATCCCATAGGGACCCTGGGCCCACAAAGTATTCCAAGTGTCATCCATGGATTCTCAGGTTCTGCAATTATCTAAGGAACATGCCCAAATACTAGGTGTGAGATCAGAAGTGTCACAAAATAGAGTCCTATGCCATAGAGCTTTAGATCTGTGAGGTTGGCCAACTTGTTTGTGCCTGATATGACTTTAGGTTGGATGGTCTAAAAATCTCAAGAGAAATCTGTCTTCATTGATGAACAATTTCTAAAGCCTCCATTCAGTTCAGGCCAAAACACAGACAACAGCCGTAGTTATTTGATTCTTCTTAGTCAGATGAGCTGTTTTCTTCTCCAGCATGATGAGAAAATGTTCACGCCTTTTAATTTTCTTGTGGATACAAGTATAATTTCATAAACTTCTAATGACCTACAGTATTTTAAAATATTCCCAGAAATGTTCAAATTATTTCAAGTCATCTCTGGATGTGAGCCCAAAAGATGAAGGAGGAGTGAACGCTGACAACGAATTCTGGGGGAAGACTGAAATGTCCAGCTGGGAGGGACAAGATGAGCCTTCAGAAAGGCTCTGCTTGCTTCTCTGACTCAGGACAAAGATATAAGTCTGAGGTGATTCTGGAGAGAAATTCTAGGCATGTCTGGAAGCATTTCTTTTAAACACAATCTAGAAAAGTTTTTCAAGTTGTTCACATGGAGGAACAATCTAAGCCTTCCTGCTAAAGCTCTGTGCAATCAAGTTGGTAGAATCAAACTGCTGGATTTCCTCTGGTTCTTTCCTTTTCTGGCATGAAGTTAGTGGGAGGGTGCCAATGTCTCAGCAATGTGAGACCTACTGTCCATTTCCCATCTTCACTCATAAGCTCACCCACCTTGCATTTAATTTTCTCTCAAGCCACTGAAGAGAAACTCTTCAAGTTTCAGATTCTACAAATGACATTTTGGCGTTGGCCAGTGTTCCTGGGCAGGCCTCCCGCAGCTATTATGCAGAAAGGCATTTTGCTGGATGCAGATCTGTCCTAGTTGGATGTTGACACCAACTGAGAGCAGCTGTGAGATGAAGCTGAGCTCAAGGTTTCTCCTGCAGGGCTGGGAGTGGAGTTTGGAGATAGTAGTGGGCCCTCTGGTTGGGGGCTCCTCTGACCACTTGTTTCTGCCTTTACACAGCCAAAGGTGAGTTATAATACATAAAGGTGACCAAAATGCTCTGGAAGTTTGATAATGCAAGTGGAGAGTTCATCTTCCTGCTCAAGACTCCCAAATCTTCTTTAGGATCGAGTCTTACTTTTATCAATCCCATATCCATCAAGTTTTAAAAATCAGACTTGAGGGCTAGTAAGAATAGAAATAACAAAAATAATAGCAGCTCATAACTGGCATTTCATACATGGTAACTTAGTTATTTCTTGAAACAACTCTCTGTGGTAGGTATTAAATGCATTATTCATTTACTACCCAAAAAAACTCAGGCTTAAGAGAAGCTAACTAATTCCAAACCCACACAGCAGAAGTTCTAAGATGTAGCTTTATACACATATGATCACACAAGTCTTGGACAAAACAAATAGGTCAGGGTGGGCATTTTCTCCAGAAAGTCCACCTCTGAGTAGCTGCAGCTAATGACTCTACATGACTGGGATTTCATGAGCACCCTCAAACAGAACAGAAGGATCCAATGGCCTCCAGTTCCTCAGCCTCTCTGCCCCCCTGCTAATGCTTAGAACTGATCTGGGGAGCTCCCTTGTGTTGAGACCCTTCCATATGATTCCAGACATGTGACCCTCCCACTCCTTTTATCCCTTTCATCCCTCCCTCCCAAGCTGATTCCGGCATCATTCATTTTAGTCACTCTCCCATCTAGGGCTTCAGCTCCTACTCCTGAGCTTCCTCTAGAGTATCTCATTCTGCAGACCCCACCAAGCCTATCCAGTGTCCCACCTTCCTGCTCCTCCCACAAAGTGGCTCTGGAGGCTGAGAGCCTCCAGTCTCAGAGGGACTTTCTTCACAGAAACTGTCATATATGCCCCACTTAGACTCCTCTCAACTTCAGCCGGGACCCTGACTTCTACTCCACAGATGAGGCAGATGTCAGAGGGTGCCCCACATCTTCCTGGCCCAGAACCTGCCTTCCTCTTTTCCTTTCCAGCAGGTCTGCCTCTTTCCTGGTGCTTGGAAGTCTCCCCCCACCCCAAAGCTTTGGGGGATTTGCTCCACTGAGCATCAATTCCCTCTCTAGTGGCCCCTTCTAACTTGAAGGTATCACTAGTAAAACAACAAACCTCCCTCCAATCCCACAGCCACCACCAGGGCCAGTCTTGCTCTCTGCCATCCCTTCATAAGAAACAAAAAAAATTCTCTTCCAGTACAACATATACATAGAAAAGAGCCCAAATAAGTGTACAGCTCAAAGGAGTTTTTCAAATTGAACCCACCTGCACAATCAGCACCTAGATCAAGAAAAAAAACAGCAGCAGCACCCCATGAAGCCCCCTGGTAACCTTTCCAGCTGCCATTTTCCTAAAGGCACTCACTACCCTAACTTCTAAAACCACAGAGTAGTTTACTGTATTTTGTAATTTTATATAAAAGAAATCCTACAATCTTGCCTGG
This sequence comes from Arctocebus calabarensis, assembly GCA_963573935.1. NCBI lineage: Eukaryota > Metazoa > Chordata > Mammalia > Primates > Lorisidae > Arctocebus > Arctocebus calabarensis. Next base: position 44,078 of record CAUYON010147704.1, on the reverse strand, counting down.
TTTCTTTCACTCAGAATAGTGATATAATGTTCTATTGTAGACAAGTAACATTCTATTGCTGACAGGCACTTGAGCTGTTTCCAGATTTTGACTATGACACTGTGGCCATGAACATGACTAAGCATGCCTTTTCGTGACACAGCCAAGCTTCTTGGAAGAGCTGTGCACATGCTTTGCTGGATCCATACCTTTACCTCCCATTCTTCCCTCAGTCCACTGCAACCAGTTTCTCCTCCACCCCACACCCTGTGAGCAGCCTTTGCCAAGAGCACTGGCAGGTGATTTAGTGATGACATCTGTGGGTACAAGTGCACCACAGATAATGATGACAGATCCTGTTCTCTAGCCTATCCAGACACTCCCACTCAGCCTCTATTTGGAACACTGACCCCATCACCCTGCTTTTGCCAGTGCTCCCAGGTTCTACTTTTGGTCCTCTCTTTTCATCACTCAACTCCCTCAGAATGACATTTTTAGCAATGCTGCCAGTCCTCTGCACATGCTCTTCCTCTCCTGGGATATCCTTCCTCCTCCTCCACCACTTGTCCTTTAGGACTCTGCTTAGACTGACTTCCTTTGGGAATCCTTTCTGTCCTGCTGTACTGACCTCTCAGTGGCTGGGTACCTCATGCCTCTGGGGATGCAGGCCTTGAGGTGGTGCCCACAGCATACACATGTGAGCTCATGAATGCAGGGCTATGTCTTTTCTATCCCCAGGTCCTCCACCCCCAACGCTAGGTCTGACGCATAGTGGGTGTTCAAAAAATGAACTGAATGAATGAATATACATAAGTTAGAAAAAGAGTGCTGAAAACATATAGTCTAAGAAGAGTACGTCTTAAAAGACTGCTGTATTTTCTTCTCTAGATAAGGTACGTAAACTCATAAGGATACAATATCTTAACTATCATTCAAAAGAACCAATTTCCCAAACTGGAGTGTTACAATCACAGATTACCTTTTTTTGGAGGGGAGGGTCAGTTCACAGTTATTTTGAAATGAATAACCAATCTCAAACCACCCCACCAGCCATTACTTGGCACAAATGAGCTACTGCTCTCACCTTCTCTCAGGCCTTCATGGCCTAACTGGTTTATTCTAAGAATCTTCACAGGTCTTTCCACCACATGCCAAGAAGGAAATATTCCTAGAATGATTCCATCAGAACCACGGGGCAAATACCAGGTTCAGATCATATTTTCCATCTTTCCCCACTGAAAGAACAGCATGGCTCTTGATGAGGCAGGGAGCCAGGACATCCAGCTTGAGTAAAGGGAAGCTGTATCTGGGCTGTTGCAGTGAGAACACACAAGGCTGATGTGTGCAGCAAGAGGCTGAATGTAAGAGGCAAATCACAGGTGTAGCCTAAAGCCAACAAAGTCCAAATATACAGCCAGGCTGGGTGATATTAGGCCAGAAGCCTGTTCACTACCCCACCTTTGCCTGGGCAGCAGTCTTACCTTTGGAAAGAGGGGTCTGGGATGTAAAATCACAGCCTGTTTTCCAGGCTCCATTAGTTCTACTTCCACCACACAGAGCTTGAGTAGGATGGCTAAGCTTCCAAATGTGAATCCAGTCTGGAAAAGTACTAGGTGTGATATTCGCCCTCTCTGGCTGGGCAACAGCATATTTCTGCATTATGCAGTTCCTTTCCAGATCCCACCAGTGCACTTGTACCCACCAAGTGACCTGTTAAAAGCCTGAAGACACTCTTTGAAGTAAGGGTCCAAAGATAAGGCCACATCAGTGATCTGCTCTCCCTGATCATGTCATCAAAAATTCACAATGTGAGGCTCATGACAAAAAAAACATTGGAAAGCTGTTTAAAAGCAACATAAACCTGAAAGGCATTTTTTAAAAGATAGGGTCTCATTCTGTTGCCTGGGCTAAAGTACAGTGGCATGTGATCATAGCTCATTATAACCTCAAACTCTGGACTCAAGTGATCCTCCTGCCTCAGCCTCCCAAGTAGCTGGGACTACAGGTGTGCAACACTGTACCCAGCTAATTTTTCTATTTTTTGTAGAAACAGGGCTTCACTCTTGCTCAAGCTGGTCTCAAACTCCTGGTCTCAAAAAATCAATCCTCCCACTTCAGTCTACCAAAGTACAAGGATTACAGGTTTTTGAATTCTGGGTTGGCTCTGGATCTTAGTCTGTGGAGAGTGAAGTTGGATCATTTATTTTCTGGCAGGTTTTTGCAGAAGATGGTGGAAATCCTCAAACCAATATGAGTTAGTAGCAAAAATCCATTTCGATTCATAAAGCCACATTAATCAAGATCCACTGACACGGACAATCCTGCTCATGGTGGCTGATCAAAGTTCTGCCAAATGCATCTGTGGAAGGCATGAAGAGCCCCAGTTCACTGCCCAGCAAGAGCTGTCATCAAGACGGGCAGTTCTCAGTCTGGAAAAGGAAGGCAGGAAACTTCTTGTCCATCCAGGGCAAGGCATCAGACTTCCCAAGTCATCAGATGAGATGGAAAGGCAGCAATGGGAAGAACATGGGACTGGGAGTTAACAGAACAGGCACAGGTCCTCATGCCTCCACTTGTTGATGGTGTCTTCTTGGAGCAGACTAGGGGGTAAGTAAGCCTGCTTACCTCACAGGCTGTGTTGATGCCCCAGTGGCACCCTTGTCCTTGTGTGTATTATGCCTCCCCAGTAAGTCTTCCTTGCCTCCTCCTGCCTCTGCCTCTCCAGCCTGCAGAGCAGTAGAATGCCCTTTCACACATCATTCCATCTTCTGCTTAGTTCCCTTTTTTTTCCCCCCAGAGATAGGCTCTGATTTTGTCATCCAGGCTAGAGTGGAGTGGCATCATCATCATAGCTCACTACAGCCTTGAACCGCTGAGGTCAAGCAATCCTCCTGCTTCAGCCTACTAAGTAGCTTAGATTATAAGAGCACCACAATGCCCGGCTAAATCTTTTATTTCAGTAGAGATAGAGTCTTGCTATTTTGCCCACATTGGTCTCAAATTCCTGGCTTCAAGTAATGCTACTTCCTTATCCTCCCAAAGTGCTGGAATTACAAGTGTGTACCACCCTACACAGCCATCTACTTAGTACCTTTAACTACTTTCCTCACAGAGGAGAAACTCAAGACAGTGGTAGCAGGGAGGTTAAGTGACTGGCTCATAGTCCCCTAGCAAGTGATAGAGATGGGACTCAAATGCAAACTCTCAGATGCCAACAAACTCCTTCCCCAGTCCCTGACATAAATTAAAGGCCAAGAAGGGGCAAAAAGTAGAGGAGAGCTATTTCCCACAGAAAAGACCCTGCTTAGAAAAGTCCTTCCCCCACTAAAAAGGCTAATGTGATAATAAACTCTGTTGATAGAAAAAAAAAAGAAAGAAAGAAAGAAAAAGAAAAGTCCTTCCCCCAGCATATGACCCACCTGCCCAGGTCTCTGCTGGCTCAGCTCTGGAAAGTGCTAAGCCCCCACACCTGGGCCTTGCAATCCCACACTCTCCATCTGCATCTGCCCACCCTGTGATGCCTGGAGCTGGACACGGGGAGCAGCGAGAAGGAACCATTGTCTGGAGCCAGGCAAAGGACAAGGCTCAGCCCTTTTCACAGAGAGCATCAAAGACTCCTGCAGTCACCTGCCAGCCTTCCAGGGAAGGATTAGATGGCAATGGTTAGTGATCTGGGTGCCTCTGCTTACCTGTTGTGCCGCTTGTGAAACACACAATGGAGAGGTCATCAGGCTGCGGGGGCTGTAGGGGTGAGAAGAGGAGGGTGATGGGGAGACCCAGTGTGGTCAGTGAAGGCCTATGACGTCTGAGCCCCTCCACTGGCGAGACCCATGCATGTGCTGTATATGGATATGTGCATGTGTCAGCACATGTGCTTGCTCCTGTGTATAGCACTCAGCAAGGTGGGCACATGAACTCCCAGGATGGGGAAAAGAATGTGAGGAAACCTTATTGGGATGTGCACATAGATCTATCCCACTGACCTAACATCTGGTCCTGCTGCTTCCTGCCACATGAGCAGAATTCCCCTAGATGAATTTGGGCTACAGTGGCCTCATCTAGACCCCTACCAAAGATCTCACCTTTCTAGTGGATGTGACCCAGTTCTCTCTGCTTTCCATTTTCCACCAAATACCTGGGGTTAGGCTTGGGAAAACAACATGTGACTCAAGCACTGAGCTGCCCACTGTGTCACTAAGACTGCTCTACATATGCCCTTGCCCTAGCACTGGGCACACAGTCCTGAGTTCTAGCCCACCAACTCAGCTTGTACATGGAAGATAGCTTCTGAGATATGGTGAAATTGAGTTGAAATGCAAGGACAGGCAAGGTTTCTCCAATGAAATGAAGGTTTGCATTTTGGGAAAGGAACTAGCCTGGGCCACAGGCACAGAGACACAAAGACACTGGCATACCAAGGCATCAGAAGCAGTTCTCCAAGGCAGAAACCTGGTGTGTGAGATGTGGGCAAACACCAGGGTCTACAGGTAAGTGACCCTGAGAAGCAGGGGCTACCTGCTCAGGCATGTGCATGAGGATGTTCATTAGGGGTGGTGAAGGAAAGGACAAGATTGAGCTAGAGGAAAGCCTAGAGGACAGAGGCCTTGTTAGAAAGCTGAAAGCCTCCACGTGGCCCATCCCAAGGACAGCTTTCCTCACTGTGACTCAACACCAGGCAGAATCACATGGGGATGACACACAGAAAAGTTCATAAGGACAGCAGATGCCATGAGGACCCTTGGCCCAAGGGTCTATTCCTGGTTCTGTTTCTGCTTCTATCCAGCCCATCCTCTGGAGAGTTCACTACATTTGAAGGGAAAACATAAGACTTTCCAAAGAAAAAGTTGCTGGAGAACCAAAGGTGGCCAGGATCAGCCGCACTTTTTTGCCCCTCCCAAACATCTGACTCCCATCCCAGGTCCTTCCCCAGGCCCTCAGCCCACATAAGTCCTGGTCACCTAATTGGGTATTTCCTGACTTGCTCTCAGGAGTTGCTTATTAACATGCAGGTGCTTGTCTGGCTTCTGTACTGAGCCCCTGCTAATAGTGAAGGATCTGGAAAGACAGGCCATACACACTGCCTCACTCAATAAGGCCCTAATGGCAGATTAGCTTACCACAGGAACATGGTGATTCTCTTGGCCACAATCCTGAAAGAAGAACATACTGTTTTTAAATGCTCAAAAGTTCTCATCAATTTAAAAAAAAAAAAAAAAAAAAGATCAAAATAAACAACTCAACGCAGTAGGCCCTGTTCCCACACCATGCCCAGAATCCAAGATTCTCTGCCTAGATGTAGGTTGCTGTGATACCCAGATACCACCTCAGAGGTCTCTCTTCAGATATAAGTCAAGGCTCTAGGGTGCCTTGAGGTCCTAGCCCACTCCCATGTTACAGAGAAGGGTGCCTAGAGGTCCGAGCCCACCTCCCACGTTACAGATAGGGAGCCTGAGGCTCAGGGAGAGTTTAAGCATTGTGCAAATGCCAACTTTAAGATGGCATTCAGAGTTTGGGGCGTGTTGGGTCTAAGGTGCTTGTTGTACATGTGGGCACATGCTCAGGACAAAGTCATTGGGCAGACTGGACCTTCAGATGAGCAGTCAGTGCTGGGGGCTAGTGGGGACTGCCAGTATAGGTGTGGTTGCTAAAGCCAGGGAGGGGTGTGAATGCACGGGCATTACAAGTCAGTGCGGAGCAGGCAAGGAGGCAGCGGGAGAATGGGAGAGCCCAGGGACCCACAGCCAGTAGAGTGTAGTGCAGGTCAGCTTCTACTGAACAGGGACTGTGGCCCTGGAGGCCAAGAGGTCCTGTACTGTACCAGCTACCAACAACCAGATGTCTCTGAGGACACCATACATAGGCAAATCAAATCTGCTATCACTAGAGGCCTAGGTGACATTCACATGAACTTGTCTAAGACTCCTGGACCTCACAGCTACAGACCCTGGGCATGGACAGGCTGATGCTAGGTGGAAATAAGAAGCTCCAGAGGCTATGTGAGTATCTCTGGGGAAGGTTAGCACCACCGTTCACCTTTTGGTAACTGGTGCCATGAACTGGGATGCAGCCACAGAGCCTGCCTCTTAGAAGAGGCCTGTGGGCACCAACCCCACTACCCACCACCAGCCCCTGCAAAGGCTGCCCTGTCTAGACACTGATACACCCTGAGGGCCCAAAAAAGCCACCTAGGGCATGAGAGGGGAAGAAAACCAGCAGCTCTGACTTGGTTGCCAGCTAACTGGGGCGCAGCAAATAGCCTGGAACCAGACCCTTACCTCCACAGCCTGCATGGACTTGATGACCACCCCACACTTCTGCCCTCTTTCTTTCAGGGCTTCCTCGAATGGGTCCATAAGGATAATCAGCTTGAGGCCTGGAGTTTCCTTCCTCTCCACATGCTCCAGCAGAAGCATAGCCTTCTGAGGTTTATCCACAATCACAGTGCTGATGTCCGCTGCAGGGACCACCAAGGAGAGTCAGGGCATGTGCGCACAGGCTGTGACAATAAGCAGCACAGACCAGGCAGAGGTACCTTAGACTGTGTGCCCCACAGGGTATATGTAAATAAATGTATAAGACAGGCCATGGGTGCCATGTGTTGTGTCCAGAGGAATGTGCTGTGGATCTTGGGTAGAACCAAAGGCAAAAGACCGAGAGACTACCTGGAGCAGACTATAAGTTCTCCTTTGCTCCAGGCTCTGCTCCCATCATCCTAGGTCTCCTTGAGATATTTAACACCACTCCTTCCCCCTCCAGCATCTGTGCCATGCTGCCACAAACCTCAGGGATACCACCTGTGTCGAGACTGGTACAGAGGCTCCTTCTGGGCAGCCTAGCCCTATGGCAGGAGCCTTCAGGTGAAGTGTGACCAGTAACAGTTGTGACTCAGGAAACCAACTCTGGGGCCAAAGTATAAGCCCTAGTGTTTTCTGAGAGCAAAAGCAAAGTGCCTGTTATGAGTGTCAGACAATAAGGTATAACCTGAGAAGCTGAGGGCTTGGGGAATGGTTGCCAGTTATGGGAGTGGGTAGTAGTAGGCTCACCTGTATTGATGATATAGCGGATAGCCCCAGGGCCCAGGGTGTCATACAGCGGGACCACCACCATGGAATATGTGTAACAGGCCAGCTCTGCAATGATCCACTGTGAAGACACACAGGTCAGGTATTGGGTGGGTTGTGCGGCTAGAAAGGAGGATTAGAGGGCTGTATTGCCCTTAGACCTAGAGGACCAGGGTCCCTGCTCTAAGCCCTGTGACTGACCCTCCATGTGTGGCAAGGAATCCACAAAGATGATGAGCTGTGCTGCCTCACCCACAGCCTTTTAGATCATGCTTGCCCCAAGGAGTTCTACAACTCCTGGATTTCATGTCTAAACATCCCCAAGTGTAGGACTCTTCCCATCAGCTCAAGGGGCAGCCATTTGTGGAGGTGGGGGTGAGGTGTGGACAGAAGTGAAGTGTCCAATCCTGATGAGGTACAGAGTCAGGGGTGGCAAGGAGAGTGGTAGCACAGACCAAGAATCTTCATCTTTTTCTCCTGTCTCAGGTCTTACAAATAATGGGAGCAGGACTGTTCCATGGTAACTGACCCCTACTCCATTGATACCTCTACATCTATTCAAGGCAGATGCTTACCTCTGGTCGATTTTGTGCAAAAACACCAATAAACTGATCCGTACTTGCTTTACAATTGTGCTGGAGCAGTCCAGACCCCAGAAATTCAGCCCTGTCAGCCACCTGCACACACATGTGGGGAAATGATGTGAAAACAAGGAATCTTCAGCAGAAGAGGGAGATTTCTGGATGGATTCCTACAGGTCAAAGAGATCTCCCTGACTTCCTACCCAAGCATACTGAAAGTCACTCAAGGCTGCTGCCAGTGCAGGTCAGGCAAATTAAAAAAAAATGATCTTCTCTGATTCAGCAGGGCACTTACAACCTGTCCCCACTCCACCCCTGAATGCCAGGTATATATGGGTAGACAGGGTGGGGTCTGTTCTCTATTACTCACCTCCTGGTAGGACAGCCACTGGTAAGGCTGCTTGGGTTTCCTGAAGCCAAGACAGGGCCCATTCCCTGCAGAGAGATAAGGAAGCCTTTTGTTAGGGGGAGGGTGTGTGTGCCACATACGTCTACCCATCGGGAATCTGGACAGCTTATACTGTGGAGTGCCCACAGCCCAAGTGAACTGCCCCTCAGATGCCTGTCTAACCAGCTGAAGGTTAAGAGGGCCTAAAGCACACAAGTGTGGCATCTCCCCAAGGATCTGGAAGGTCCAGGAATGGGGAATGCCCAGTCCCTATTATGATGGTCCTTATTGCAGACCCCAAAGGACACAGACACTTGGGGGGCCACTGGGAGGAGATGGTAGGTTGCCTCTCTGTGACCACATCCCTCACCCTGGGGACACTCAGATATCTCAGAGGCTCAGGCTTGGCAGCTCAAGACTCACCAGGCCTATAAAGTATGAGCTAAGAGATGGCCTAAGGGCAGGAACTCAGATGAGGTCAGCCCTTTGGCCACATAATGCAGCTGCTTCTCTGACTGGTGGGAGGAGGGCTAAGAGTGGTTTCTCTCTGCTGAATCTGGGCACTGCATGTCCCTGGTATCATGCTTGGTTACCCACCCTTGCATCAGCTCAACCCCTGCCACAGCCCCTTCTCACACACTCACTGCCCTGCTCACCTGAGATGCTAAGCCCGCGGCAGAACACCTGGTACATGGTCCGAGCGTCATCATAGTAGTGGGTAAGCAGCTGAGGGATACCCCCGATCACAGATCGCCGGGCCCTGCCACTCTCCTACAAGCAAAGCACAAGCCAGAGAAGCTGGCTCAGGCAGGCAGGGTTGTCATGAGAGGACCCCAAGATATACAAGGCTGTAACAGCTGGGATGTACAACTGGTCCACACAACTGGGGCTAGAACATGTTCCGTGTGTACTCATACACATAGCCTGTACACATCTGGGCTGTATACAATCAAACTGTATGTATCCACAGCTAAACACTTAGGCCTGGTATACCAGTGTCCCATACATACACAGTCAATACACAGCATTCACACACCAGGTCAGCATATACAGAATGTCCAGAATTGGCAGTTACACACCGTGGTTCATTCACACAACACAGTGGGGAGTGTTGAATAGAGTTAGGCTATCCTCTGGCATCAGGATCAATCTGTCAAGGTGTCCTCCATACCATCATCTGCTGTTCTTTCCTAGGTTAATCCTTAACCTAACCATCTAGATGTAATCATTAGCTAAGAAAACTGCCATCCATCATTTGTATAATAGTGTGAATTAGGACAGTGCTAAAGATACTTTCCCAGGAACAAAAGCCCAGAAGGCTAGAAGGGAGGACAGCCTGAATTATGTTAAGGTGCAAAGGGGGTGGAGGGTGCGGGGGACAGGCAGTGAGTTCCTGGGCCTTCAGTAGTATAAATGTACAGCAGGAAGACAGCAGACCTGCTCTGTGCTGGGGGCTAGGAGAGGAACCAAGCTTTTCTCCCAACTCCTCCCACTCCTCCCTGCCATCTCTCCCAGGTTCGTCAAACCCAGAACTCCCAGAACCAGAGCTCCACCTCTTCTCTAAGCATTATTTGGGCTCAGAGCCCACCAACTTTAGAACATCAGGTCTGAGGAAATATGAGAGCCACAGGCAAACAACCAAATTCAAAACCACAGGCAACTCTTAACTATTTAGGAGTGGAAAGTTCTGTTGGCCAGTGCTTCCCAGGCACTAAGCCCACATTAAGACCTATGAGGGAAGCTGGGGGCATATGTGATCAAAGCCAGTTAGCAAAAGGACAACAGATGTGATCCAGGAAGAGATTCTACCAGGTACAAAGGAGGCTCAACTAGGTATGTGTTTGGGAGTGGTCACTGAGTTGGGTTTTGAAGGATGTAAGAGGTTTGACAGGCAGAACAGGGAGCGGGGAATGACAGTCTCAACACAGGCAATAGCATGTGGAAATGCATGGGGCACTGACAGGCACTGGTGCATCCAGGGGACTGTAGGCAAGTCATGGAGCCTTAGATCATAGTGGTATAAGAGGAGGTCAGGGAGGCTGTGGATCAAGGCAAGGAGTCTGGACTTCAGGCTGAAGACAATGAGGAGTCAGGGGAGGGTTTTAAACCAGAGGGAGTGATACTGTCTGAATTATGTTTCCCACCCCATAGCTCCAGGTCCTATATGATCTGGGTCTCTCCCTTATCTGTCCCACCTCTTTTCCTATCACTAGTGTTCCTCTTTGCCTATTCCACTGATGCTGCTCTGGCTTTCTTTGCTACTTGAGGATGAGGAAAGGGAGGGCTCTGTCTCCCTAAGCAAGGAGGCCTTAGCTTCATCCCTTGCCCCTATCCTCCCAGCCACTCATTCTGTAGTCTCCACACATGGAGCCAGGCCATGCCTCACACTGTCCTCACCCCACTGTCACCCAGATGACATACAATCCAGATGCCTGTGGCTGCCTCCTTTCTACATTTGCCACCCTTCTATAGACTGCCACAGCCATCCTCCTACAGAACAAATTGGCCGTGTCTCCCTAATGAAAACCCAAAATTAATTCATGCTGCCCATCCTGAGGGTCCATGTCCAGTTAGTGGGGCTCTGTCCTTGCTGAGCTCTCCAGATGAGTTATCAAAAACTTAACCAAAATAACTATTCATAGTGATTTCTCTGCTTCATCTCACCAAATTCTTACCAGGCCTTAGGAAGCAGGTGCTGAGGCTCAGAGAATTAAGAAACTGTCAAGGACCATATAGTTTATAGAAGCACAGCCAGGCTTCAAACCCAGGACTGCCAGTAACCAAAGGCCATTCTTAGTACCACTTGCATAGCCCATCTCTAGCTCCTCCCCACTGTCCAGCAGGCCACACCAATCACCATTTCCCTAAGCCACCATGTGCTTTAGCACACACCTGCACCTTGGCACACATCATTCCTTCTACTGGAAAAATGCCATTAAGATCCTGGCCCCTATCTTGACTTACATCCTCCCCTACCAGGCAAAACGTAATCACGCTATGATTGCCAAGATGCACTGTCAAGAACAAAAAGCAAAGTGCACAGCAATGGTGCTGCATGATATAATTTAAAGCGGATCGAGGGTTGTACCTACACATGGCTAGGACAGAGCAATTAATACAGGTTACTTCAGGTGAGGAAAACAGGAGACCAAAGGAAGAAGGCAAAAGATATTCAGGGTATGTCCTTCTGTTTCTTTTGAACTATGTAAATATATTATCTATTCAAAATGAACAGAATTAAAGTTTAAGGAAAAAAGCAAACTCTAAAAAGGCAAAATAAATTCTCTATGCTTATGAAAGAACTTATCTCACCAGTCCTTTCAGACTTAGCTCAGAATACCCTGTCTACTGGGCCACTGTACTCTTTTCCCCTCAGTGGCACCACCTGTGAGTCTGTGTGCTCTGGGAGGGCAGGGCCCAGGGATGGGCTCCGCTCTAGGTCCCAGCATCAGACCAGGACTGGGCACAGGAAGAGTTTGGAAAGGAATTTACATGGCAGCCTTTTGAGAACCTACTTAGGCTTCCTACTTAGGTAACAGTGTGCCAGGCCCCCTATTCTAAAAGTAGGCAAACCCAAGGCCCAGGTGAGACTGTGACCAGAGGTAGATCCAGGGACAGGCAGAAGAATCTGGTAGTAGACCTTACCCAAGGCTGCTGCAGAGCTAGGTGGCTGGCTACCAGAGGAAACAGAACTCCTCTGGGCCATTTGAGGTCAAATAAGCCACAAGTTTGGCTTCTACCTTTAAGATTCCTTCATCTGCCTAGTACTTTCCACAGCTGAGCTGCTCACCTCTACTTCTTCCGACTGCATCAGGAGGTTGCAAGGCGGCTGCAAGGCCTTCGGCCGGTGAGTGAACCAGTAGGCGAGGATGGCGGCCAGTGCACCCATACTCACGAGGGTGGTGGCTGAGAGGCTGCGGAAAAACTGGCCCAAGTCACCCAGCTCGGGCAGCCTCAGTGTTCTCAGGATCTCCTGTGTCTGCATCTTCTCCAGAAGTGAGAGGACTAACTCTGTATAGAAAACAAGAGGCAGATGAGGCAAGACACTTGATAGGCAGGCTAGGAAGAGGTCCTGGATCACAGGTGGCAGACCAACCTTGGCCAGCCCTGGCCTTATATGCTATAGGGCAGGCCCCAGGCTAGTTGTGGTATATAGTCTCCTGGTACAACACAGCACATCCCAGAAGCTGGCTACCTGGAATGGCCTTTACCAGGGAGAGCCAGAGCAATCACACCTGACAGACATCTGACTCAGTTTTCCTAGGACCATATGCTTAGGCCCTGGGCCATTGCTGACAGCTGCTTCCATATTTTCTAGGAGCCAGTGCTCTGGTGGCCCTGGGGAATGGAGAAGAAGAAGGCAACAGAAGTGCACAGCACAGTGCCTAGGATAAGTGGGGTGGAAGAATGCAGGCCCCCCTCACTCCCTAGCTCCCAACCTTAGGCTCTGACCCTGAGAGAGAGAGGGAAGGAAAGCAGTGCCGAGCCCACAGACCAGCCTGGACAGGTCCCTCCAGGCCTCATGACATGGCTATATGGGTACCAAGACTCTGTACCGCCACAGACTGAGTACCAGGAGGCACAGATGGCCTCACCATTAATAGGGCCCAAGCTGTCCTTCCTCATCCCCTCAGCTAATGTCCAGGGAAAAGTGAAGGAGAGTATCAGAGGTACTATATGGGTACCAAGACTCTGTATCGCCACAGACTGAGTACCAGGAGGCACAGATGGCCCCACCATTAATAGGGCCCATGCTGTCCTTCCTTATCCCCTGAGCTAATGTCCAGGGAAAAGTGGAGGAGAGTGTCAGAGGACAGCAGCCATTAAATTGGAGGGAAGAAAAAGAAACCAAGGCTCAGAGATAAAGGGCTCAGCAAAGTGATATGTGTGCTCCTGGGAAAACCAGCTTCTCTTGTGAAGTCATGATGGTGACCCATGGGTGCAGTGGGCTTATCGGGAGATATGGGGGATGCCCTGGGGCAGACAGTGGGAGGGTTCCTGTAAGAAGTGCTGGTGACTAACTTTGCTTCAAAGAGAACAGACCCCAGGGGCCTCCTGCATCCTCCAATCTGCTGCCTGGTAAAGAAATGTTGGTGAAGTGAACATTCAGCAGTTGAGCTCAGGGGTTTGCACCATGTCCAGGACTGAGGAAGTTGTTGATGGTGGGTCAAGTGTCTCTGCTGGGACCTCCTCATGTCACGCCCAGTAGGTTAGAAGTGGTACAGGACACCTATAGGCCTGCCAACCTAGAGATGGCAGGGTGGGCTCTGGGCTACCATGCACCATCCTTAGGCACCTTCCTCAGGGACCCTTGGCCTTTGGAAGCATGGCTATGGTTTCTCTTCCTGGGAAACAAGGAGAAATACAATGATGGCTACTCTGCAGCCACAGGATGTGAGCCAACAATTACTTGACTCCCAGGTGAGGAGAGACCTACTGAAATTTCAATAAATGGTACTTATGCTAAACTGACATCACTACATTGGAGTGAGGCCAGTGATATGCAAAGTCATTGCACAGAGAAGGAGAGAAGAAAGTACCTTGATTTGAATCCCTTCTCTTTGTTTATAAGCAATGCAAGGTTGGACATACCCCACCCCTCTGGACCCCCTCTTCCTTTATCTTTAAAATGGAGATAGTAGCACTTAGGTATGTAAAGCTTCTCACATTTTATCTGGCACACTCAGAGGTCTAAAGAGATGGCTACAGGATATGTATGTCACACCAAGGGGGCTGCTCAGCCCAGAAAACAAAAATGGTGTCAGGGTGTACCTGGCCCAGGCTGATGCAAACACAGGCAGAGGTGGTTAGGCCCAGGCACTGTGGCCCCACAGAAGGAATTTATTCTCTATGGAAGGCATTGGAGGCTGTCTGAGTCCTGGGAATACTCAACTACCCACGGCTCTGAGCACTCCCTGGGGAGCAGTGAGTATGAGCCCCCAGCCAAAGTGAGCATTCTCACTGAGCTTTCAAGCTAGAAATCCAGTTGTATGGGCAGCCTCTTTGAGCTAGGTGTTATGAGGCCATCCCACAGCAACAACTCACTCCTGGTGCATTGATCAAATTAAGGTTCTGCATCATCAATGAAGAGACCCAACTATAGACCTCAGTGAATTTACCAGGGAAAATCCCTCTGGGTAGGACTCTGGACCGGCAACCAGCTGGCCTTCTTGGTGCATTTACTTCCCTAAGCTGCAGCTGGGAAGATCAAGTCACAGCTAGGCCTATCAGACAGATAACTCACTACTTAGTGGAAAATCCAAATATATTTATCAGCTCTTGGGATGGGCTCTGAGCAGATTGACATTTCTCTTGACCAGCTGAATTGTCTCAATGATCTAAGGTACCAAGGTCTAGGAAACCTCTGCCTGGTCTCTGACAGCTTAGCTATATACCCTAAGCATTTGAGAGAGAACCCTGGAAGGATACTCACTACCACCAGTTCCTGGTCCTTGACAGTTGCGCACAACTTTGTATATTTGTGGCATTTGGTGCAATGCTAGAGTTTCACAAAGTGCAACCCAGAATGGCCAAGTCATCCATCCATCCATCCATCCATCTTGTAGATAGGTCCCTGCTTTCCCCTAGCTCAGTATTTGGCCTGCCCTGGGTCTGACCAAGGAGATGCAGGAGGGAGTGGGAAGTGCTACGATGAGCATGAGAGCCAGAGGAGATGCCTGACTCAAGTATGGGGAGTTAGGATAGGCTTCTGTTAAGAAGTAATATTGATGCTGAGACTGAGAGATAAAGAGGAAAGGGTGTCCCAGGCAGAGAGAAACAAATATACAAAGGTTAGAATTGGCTGGGCACAGTGTCTCGTGCCTGTAATCTCAGCACTTGGGAGGCTGAGGTGGGTGGACTGCCTGAGCTCATGAGTTCAAGATCAGCCTAAGCCAAAGTGAGACCCTGTCTCTAAAAAAAAACAGCCAGGCATTGTGGTGGGCGCCCATAGTCCCAGCTAATTGGGAGGGTGAGACAAGAGAATCACTTAAGCCCAAGAGTTGGAGGTTGCTGTGAGTTGTGACGCTATGGCACTCTACTGAGGATGACAAAGTGAGACTCTCTCTCAAAAAAAAAAAAAAAAAAAAAGAAAAGGCTAGAGTTAAAAGAGCACATGGAACACACAGGAAACTGAACATTCAGTTCAGGAAATAAAGCCTTGAGGCCATAAAATCTTATATAAAGATCAGTGCCACTAGTCCAGGAGGCTGGCCGCTTAGATATGCTGAGCTTTCAGTAGTCACAATGCTATCCCAGTCCTGGGGCGGGGGAAGGAGACCTGCCTAAGCTTCCTGAATTCCTGGCACCTAGGAAGCCCTTTCTACACATTGCACTGTTTGATCCTCGTAGCAGCTCCATGCACTAGTTCTAAGGTGGAAAAATAGAGACTCCATGACCTTCTTCAGTAAGTGAGGTACAAGACAAGCAATCAGCAGATCCAGGACACAAATCTAAGACTATAGTCTCCAAAATCATCCCCTTGTGTGGTATGGCCACCCCATCCCCTGCCCATACTGGACCCATTCCCATAAACCACCCTTTCCTTTGCATTGGTGCTAAACCCACAAAGAACCAGCTCTACCCTGCTCAGAAGAGCCCAGGCCAAGGTTCTTCTGCCCAGGTAGGTAGAAGCACAAGGTCACCAGATCCTGTACAGGGGAGTCAGCCAGGCAGGTCAGTCATGGGTGGGCTTCCATTCTCATGGCTGGCTCCTCCTGACTGGGGTGTCAGAAAGCAGTAGGAAAGTGCTTGGCTGCCTATTCCTTCTCATGCCCCTGTGTAGGTGCCCACCCGTCTACAGTGGCTGCAGCTCCTCTGCCCCTGAGGCTGAACCTGTAGCTGTCCTTCACTGGGCAGCAACCAGAGGGTCTCATTCTTCCAGGTTCACCAACTTTCTCAGATAGTCAGAACTGCTTGCATTTACCCTGAGATTCCCTTTGTGCCTGGGAACCACTGTACAGCAGAGCTGTGAGTCCAGGTCCTCTGAGGACACTGACCTCAGAGCTAGCCTATGCCACTAAGCCCTTGGCATGAGGAAGAGCAAAGCCTAGGCCTGGAGTCTGGCCTCATCTTATTTCATAAGACGTTGGCCCCCTCTGACTTCCATACCTCTGTCGACCTGGGGAGGATCTTGGTGGTCCCTAGGGTCCCAGCCATGACTAAACCCTTGTATGCCCCAGGAGGTTCTCTCCTTGTTGCAGGGGAGGGGGGTGGTGTGGAGTGGTGGTGGTGTGCACAGCACCCAAGGGAATCAGTGGTGTTGATGTTGCCAAGTGAGCAACCTGTGAGTGGTTGTAAATATTCACCTGACAAGAGGACCTGATCCTTAGCATGAACTAGCTAGCTTCCTCATCCTCTCCTGCCAGGACAGCCCATGTATTTTCCTCCAGCACAGGCAAGTTCAAAATATCACGTGGTAGCACAAGCCAGAAGACCTCGTGGAGGGTGGGTAGTGAAAGCCACTGCAATCCAGGCTGGCAGAGACCATGAGGAAAAGCTTCCAGGTGGGAAGCACGTTGACTTTAAGTTGGTGGGGTGGCAGAGGCAAAGCACCAGCGTACCATCCTGTGGAAATGGCCCTGGTGCCCATGGCTTGGCTCCAAAAATCCTCTGCTGATCCAACCTCCTAACCCCAGCACTCTAGGCCTTTGTAGTCGAGGTGGACGGCTCCACTAGGGCTATTTTCTAAACATCTCTCAAACCTGGTCACTCCTCTCCACCCTCTGAGCCTCTGGCTTAGGCTAACTACTAAGTGCAGCCCAGACTCCCATTCCGCCCTCCTAGGACTCCTTGCTCTAACCCATGCTCATACTGATATCAAGATATTTTCCTGATACACAGATATGGTCAGGTCATGCCACTGCTCAAAAACCTTATCTGGTTCACTACTTTCCTAGGACCAAGTCCAAACTCATGCTGGCACTGAAGCCCTCCATGATTCTTCCCCTTGGAATCATCCCAGCTCCCTTCTGTATCAGCCTGGGGTAGTAGTTCTGAGAATGGGGTTCTGGGCCTCTGAAAACGTCTGAGGCCTTCAGAAATAGTGGGGAAGCATAAGCCAAGCCACCCAATCATTAAAGGACCGCCTCAACTCCTAGTAAAGAGCTCTAAAAGACTCTCCCAGGGGCCAGGGACCCTACCAGACAAGCTTGGGAAAGGGCCCAAAGGGGGATTTGGTGCTGAACAGACCTGGATCCAAATCCTGACTCACACTCTTGATAGCTGTATGGCCTTGGGTAAGTCATTTCACCCCTCTGGGCCTCATCTCAAGCAAGCTCATGAACAGAGAGTAGAGTGCCAGGTAGGTAGTAAAGGAAACACTCAGTAGATAGTAGTTAGCTAAAGCAGTTACTCCATCTCTCTGCCAGCCAAAAGGGCTCAAAGACAACTTGCAAAAGTAGATGCATTCACACCCTACCTTTCCAGCAGGCTCCTGGCACTGGGGAGGCGACTTAGCTGATCCCACTAGAACCAGCCTCCCTTTATAAGGCTTGTGGGGCCCAGGGAAAGAAGTTACCACATCTTGATCAAAAAACAAAAGTGGCGAAGGCGCTGCCCCAAGTCTGCCCTCCTGGGGACAGCCGATGGTAACAGATGCCTGCTCTGATAAGCTGGGTGGTGGTAGAGGCGTTAGCAGTGGCGGTGGAGGCTCCCTGGTGGCTGTGGGAGCGGGTCTGGCAGGGACTAGAGCACAGAGAAGCTCTGTGAGGAGCTGCTGGCTCCTCAAGGCCCCCATGGGCCCCCCCTCCATGGGCACACAGGGCGGTACTGGCTCAAATCAGCTCAGAGCCAAGCAACTCAGCTTTAACCCTCACGCTGCCAGCATGCCAGAGCCTCAGCTCACACCCCCCTGCCTTCAGTCTCAGAGGAGAGTTTGCCAAGTGGGTTTCTTAAGGACAAAGCCTCCTTACATGATCATCTGAGACACTGATTAGGGGCCAGGGCCTTGGCTATGGGCTAGAGACCCATGGTGAGTATGATGATGGGTGTGGTGGGAAGTAGAGGGGTGGGCATGCCAGATCTCTGGTGCTGAGGGAGGACTGTACCACCCTCCCAGGAGACTGCCTGTAGCCACTCTTGGTGGCTGCCTCAGCACCCCACCCCCATAAGGTCACAACCAGCCTACTTGTGGAAAGGAAAGAAACTGATCAGAGTTCCAGACAACACATCTGTCCAGGAATGCTCTGGGGAGTGGAGACACTCCTGACTAAGGGTCAGGGTCAGCAGGTGGAAGATAGTGGCTCATCTCCTCCAACAGACTCCAGTTTAGCATACCAGCCCCTCCTTAATGCCTGCCCTGAGAAACACTGTTTCTTGGCTTGCCTGAGATGGCTACTCTGGAGCAAAATCCACACTACAAGGCTGCCTGTCAGAACCAAAACTGAGCTCTGAACTCCTGCAATACTTCTACCTGACTGTGACACTGAAGTTTCAGAACTCCCAGGGACTCATTCCTGTGAACTCTGTTTCCACAGGATGAAGGTTAAGGGTTGATAATCGCTTCTACCACTCACCCATCCATCCTGCCTCAGTAGCCCTCACTTGGTCTCCCCCAGTCCATCCTGATTAAAACACCCAGATACCTGAGCAGCTGCCTTCAGCCCACAAAGCCCCTTTCTCTTTCTTTTTGGCAGGACCCCTGCTGTTCTCCAGACACTTTCAGAGATGTGTCTAAATAAGATGAAATCTTCCTTTAATACTTCTCAGGGCAGCTTCTGGGCAGGAAATCCAGTGTTTGATGGGAAACCCCACAGGATACAGGAACAGTTCTGCCCCAGGAAATGTGTGGCCCGTCGCCAGATTAAGAAATGCACAGACTTCATTGTCACACCTGTGTGACCCTTACTATAGAGACAAAAATACAGCATCCCAGACTCACCCAACATCCACCCTGTTGACACAGAGATTCAAGTTTGTCTCTGCTTTGAGATGGGGCTTTCTCTCCCCTTTCCTCTTGGGTTTTAATTAGGATCATAGAACCACAAATGACTAGGGCAGATATGGGGCAAAGAGCCTCCCTGAGTCGGGAATTGCCAGGTGAGGCCCACTGCACATGCCCCATGAGATAGAGGCCCAGGGTACAGAGTTGCCAGGTTACATGGTGGCTCACCACATAATCTCCCTTAGGAGCCTGATTATAGCTCTGAAGGTTCACTTAAGCCCCTTGAATGTAGAGAGAAAGGCCCAGCTAAGGTTGTCTGTGACTGACCTCTTTGCAAAGCCACCTATCCCAACTAGCCCATACTCACTGTGAACACACCTCCCCTCAGCAGAACCCACAGCACCTTCACCCCCCCAGCCCATCCTCATGACAGTACCTGTCAAGAATCTCACTCACCCTAGGCCCTGGTCAGGGACTGTGGGCTTACATTCCTGAGGACAACACCAAGAAGCCAAGCTCAAACAACACTTTCAAGAACTTTAAAATACAAATAGCCTTGAGAACAGAGAAGCAAAAAGAAACACAGTGTCTTTCACAAATTCTGAGATAAAGGCTGTGTCCATGACTCAGGCACAACAAAATTCTCAGAGCAAAGAGGGACAGCAGAGGCTAAAACAATGACAGCTTCCCTTTGGAAATATTTACAGGGTGTGGTGACCAGGACTGATGATGCGGATGAGCCTCGGGCCAGGGCCATAATCACAGCACAGGCAAAGGGACACCCCCTGGCCAGACCCCACAGTGCAGGAGCCAAATCATCTGGCTGCAACACGATCCGTTCCCTTTTCAGCCATGTCCATGTTAGGATTGCCAGTGTCTCTGGCCTCAGGAGCAGTGATCTGTTTCTATTACCAGCCCAAAATGAGGACACACCACAGGAAAGGGCACATGGGCTGCTCATGGCAAGGCTATGTACTCAAGAGTTCAACTGCAGGGTGGCTGGGGTGTGGGAGGGATGGAATGTGACCTCCTCCAGCTAGGGGCAAACTCCTTGAAGTAGGGAGAGTCCTGCCAAGATACAGTTGGGGTCACTGAGGTTGGGGGAGCAGAGAGGATTTGCTTGACCACTAGTATCACTTATAAGCACTGCTGGTGGTCTCCTGGGACAACTGCTCACGGAGAAGTGTACAAAAAATAGAACCTGAGACACAAACTCAGCTAGGGAGGCAGGATGGGAAGGGAAGGAGAGCCGAGCTATGGCGAGAAGAGTCTGTGAGATGTCAGGTACCTGACAGGAGCCCTTGCAAAATAGAGGGAAGGAGGCAGAGGCCTGGCTATACAGAAACACAGTGACCTCTTGACTAGGTCTGGGACACTGGGGCAGGAAGCTGAGGCTGGCAGGATGGCATTTAGTTGCAGAAGCAAAACTATTCCCTCAGCAGGATATGCCTCAGGCCTTCACAGTCACAGCCCACAAGCTAATGGTGCCCACCAGCTCACATAATCTAGTACCCTGGGGTTTGGGGATATAAAAGTGCCACAGGCAAGCTGGGACCTTCCACTCTGCCATAGGGATTACTGCTGTAGCCAGGAGCTGGTATAGTTCTCCTACCCACCATTCCAGGTGTCATTGATTTCTTTCGTAGATTAGACAGTAAGCAAGAAAAAATGGCTTTGCCTATGGTTAGGGGTCACTTGTCTAGTAAATTCGGTAAATAGCTTAAATTTCTGGCAAACTTTACAAATCGCTTAATTTTCTGGCTTCCTCCTCCTCTGACAAAAGTCCTCTTCTGAATGCCAAAAAGAAACAACTCTGACTTTACATTAATTCAGCAAAAGGCTATGCTGGTCAACAGGAATCTGCCCCTCCTGAATCACCCCTCTAGAGAGGTTAAGCTGCACAGCAGCTATAACCTCAAGCTGCCCTCCCACTTGCTGGGCCTCCTGTGAGAGCCCATGGTATCCAAAGAGTTAAGGCTAAACTCAAGCAGCTCAGCTCTCAGCTGGGCAGGAGCACTGAGAACTCAGGCCTCCTTTTCAAGGCCAGGATGAATGGGAAATATGCAAATGACCACCTCCCAAAGAGTGAGCAGAGCAGGGGAGGGCTTGCTGTTGGCAGGCCTGCACTACTCCACCAGGCCGGTCACATGAAAGGGTTGTGTTCCTGCCGCTGGCTCAGGCTCCAAGCCAGGCTGGGGCTGTTCTCACCAGAAAACAAAAATGTCTTTCAGACCAAAGCAAATCGAGGCCCCAGCTGTCCCAGGAAGGCCGTTGGACATTGTTCATATTGACCCACTGTGAGCATCCCTCACTCAGATTCTCACTTTCCACCCACTATAAGAAACGCCCCCATCTTTCCAGGGGAAGCACTGCGTAAAGTGGGGAGGGGGCCTTGGGGTTAGGGGTGCAACTAAGAAATGAGATTGGCCCCTTCCAAGGCTCTGTCAGTTTCCCTTTTCAAAAAACAGTAACGGCTGAATCTGAGTTAGCAACCTTTTCTTGTATAAGGAAACTTCAGTAATTCTCATGGTGTTTATAGTACACATAGAGAAAAAGAAACGGAAGAATAATGTACCAGCAAATAAGAAGACCTTGCAGTGCATGGAAAGGACTTTTAAGAATGGAGGTCATGTGTGCCCTATGCCTGGTGCCCATAGTGCTGTTGCCAGGAAGCCCTTAAGCTGGGGGTGGGGTTTATGGCCCAGTGCCTGGGATCACAAACTTCTGGGACACTCCAGTGCTCATATTCCTTCAACAGAGGCACCACAACAAGACCAGACTTCAATTATTTTTGGATTTTCAAATTTTCAAGTCAGAAATGCTGCTTCTCTGACAGCCTATGATCACTAGGAACTGTCCACTAACCATAGCACAGACCTTGTGCCCTGTGTAGTATGGATGCTACTTAGACCCCCAGTAACAGAAGAAATGACACAGTAAGAGCTCAAGCACACATATGATCACTTAGCCTCATGAGAGGACATTTAGGACAAAAGCGTTTAGGAACTGATTATGAACCAATAGGAGGGTTGGTGGATGCTCTGAAGATCTCCTGCAATCCAAGGGAGATAGGCCAAAGAAAACAAGCTCTACCGACCACCACTTTTGTCTCCCCCACAGGTCTTTGTACTGTGGTTTGAGGCTACACAGTATGCTCATGAAACCAAGATGCCAGGTATAATGTCTCTAAGAGAGATTACAGAACTGTCCATGGAAGAGAAGCAGGATGAAGAGAAGGTAATGAAATACTTCAGACTTGATCTGGAGAAGCAGGCTTCACAAGTGACAGCCTTCCCTGCTGTCCAGCCTGTGGCAGGGAGGTCAGGGATTCATGTATCCAAATCCCCCACCAGCCTACTGGCTGGGAAAAGGTCTGTCCTCCATTTTCTACAACCACCCCAAGACAGAGCCAGACTTGGGGGAGGTGGCCTACAGAGTATGCATGAATTGAGGTGTCCCCCAGAGAACCACATCCAACCTATCTGCTAAAAGATTCAGTCACCATTAACCCTGAAATTCTCTAGCCACTAAGCAGGGTTCTAGGATCTATGCGGCTTCATGCAGCCACAGTTCTAGAGGCAGAAAAGAGAAGCCAGGGGTGCTGCCCTTTCCAAAGTTGAAGGGTCACTATAAGCTTGGATGGGTTCCAAGCTTGGAGGGAGTCCCCCCTCTTCCATGCTAACAATTGCCTTTTTCTCATTGGCCTAAGGACCTTGCTGTCCAGCTTCTAGCCAACTTCTCTGTCCATTCTTGCTGACTGGTTGACATCCCACCTTGCTGTTCTCTGCCCCAGCTCTAACTTTCCTGGAGCTATGTGGCCCCAGCAGCCCTGTCTGCCCAATTTCTGGTTAACCTCATTGTCCCTCCCAGTGGCCTTTCTCCTTATTTAGCAAGATCTGCAGTCAGTGTCTGGCATGGTCTGTAGCTAAGGCTGGAGCAAGGGTAGATGGGCAGGAGGAGCCCCACAGGGGAGTCTTAGCCCCTACAATAGTCCACAAGTTGATGGAAAAACAAGGCTTTGCAGCAGGGCTGAGTCCTGCTCAGTTCCTTGGTATCCATCTCCCTCACTGGTGGGCCAGGCTGTGTTTGGAGCGAGGCAGGGGTCCAGGCACTGGTCAGTGGGGTCTATCCCAGAGCTGCCCATTCAACCTGGGTTTGCCTGCTCTCTCGGTCTCTCTCTTACTCCTCCAAAAGCCATCAATCACTATGCCTGTTCCTGGCCCGAACAGGTGCCAAGCCAGAGTTGCTTACCCAGGGTCTGAGAACTGAGATGCTGATTGTTCCTTCCCTGGCCTGACTTCCTGCTCTAAAGCCCTAGGAGGCAGAAATTGTGGGACGCATGTCTGAATGGGGGGATGGCAAATCAGAGGCTAGCCATCCCCAGGTCTCCATGGGCACCCCCTAGCGGAATACCTGTGCTAGGTGCAGGGAGGGGAAGGGTATCTCCAGTAAGAACTGGCAAATAGGATCAGGTAGGACTTCTTGGGACTTGAAAGCCTCAGGCTCTGAGATTATTGGTTGGGCCTCATAACAGATAACTTGGCTTGACTCAGAATTATGGTTCCAATCCACTTCCCTCTTTCCACTCTGCCTGTAACAGATTCCACTGTTTATGAGTCAGGAGCTTCACAAAGAAAGTAGTCCTGGGAATGACCACACCTACCAAGGAGCTCCTCGAACACACAGATGGATGATGGGGAACCACACCTGGGCTTCCTGAAGGACAGCCCCAAAGGTACAAAAAATATCTCATCCACTGCACTCCCCCCACCCAGCAATCTTGGGACTCAGTGGATGGTTAATGGGAATTCTGGCCGGGTTGAGGCAGAGAATGGGGCTGTTACACCAAAACATTCAGTGAAGTGACGATCTTGACTGGAGATTCCTCTATATTTGGCAGAGTAGCCATAGTCCAACAGGAGGACAGAACCTTGCAGCTCTAAGGAACAACAGCCCCCAAAGAAGACTACCTTCTACAAAACCAGTCACCCCAAGGCTGTGGGAATCATTCATTTACCCATTCATTCATTCAACAAACACTTCTGGAGCACCACTTTCTATTCTGGACTATACTGGTTCTTAGCACTCAGGGTTCTTCAGTGAAGGATGACCTGACCCTGCCTACAAACTTATACCTGTTTTCTCTCTTGCTTCTGCCATATTGGCATCATCCCCCAGCTAGTCACAGAGTTGGAACAATTCAAAGTCTGTTATTGGCTGAGTGACTTGTGACAGGGAAATAGATTATAAAACATATAATTATAAAAATAAATTATTCTCAGGAAATTCTTTATAGCATTTGTACAGCATTTATGCAATAAACACTGATGTACATTGTAAGCTCCTGTCCTCAAGGAAATCACAAAACTTGTGTAAGAGGCCAAAGACTGCAATTCAGTGGGTCTTGCAACATCAGGGGATTCATGTGGCTTGTGGAGCCCAGGAAGGACGTCACCTTGGCCATCCACATGCTTACTTCTAGCTACATCTATTTGATACAACTACTGCCTAAAACAAAGTCAGTGCTGCTTGGTCTGACATCCTAGGCCTACAGAGTTCAGCTCTGGCCAATCAGAATTTGTCCCTTAATTTCATTCATTCCAATTCCAATCTTCCCTCACACAGGTCCCTTTTTCCCCCTTACTCACTTTCTGTATATCGGAATCTTGGCTCTTCCTTAAGGAAGAACTTGCACAAGTTGTTGTAATTTTAGCTAACCCTTGTGTGCCAGGCCCTACTTTTGGCACTTTATATGTGTCCTCTCTTTAAACCTTCCCTTGTTCAAGGACTCCTAGGCCTGAGCCCATGACAGCCCTGCTACAGGGCTCAGACCTGGCTGATCATGCCTGGTAATCCCTCTCTGGTATGGTCTGACCCACTTATCTTACAAGTTGCTTTATCACTGAACCTCTCTGGGTCTTTAATAGCACTGCAATGTTGTAGGAAGACTGAGGGAAGCTTGGAGAATTATAGAATAAGGCACTTGACACACTGCAGGTGCTCTGTGAAACATTAGCTAAGTCAGCATGTTTGCCACAATACTTCCCCCCTCCTCATGAACACATGCACACATACCCTCAGTTCTTCATTCAGTGAATGTGCCAGGTGTTGGCTGGATACACAGTGCAATTTCTGCTCTTCAAAAGCCTGTAACTTTCATCTTTCTTTTCAAATAACCCAGAGCCTCATGCTCACTCAAACTGTGTGGGGGGAAAGTTCTCTGGGTCTTAGTGCTTCATCCAGTAAATCCAAAAATAATAGCACTGCAGTGCTATAGGAAGACTGAAGGAAGCTTGGAGAATTATAGAATAAGGCACTTGACACATTGTAGGTGCTCAGTGAAACATTAGCTAAGTCAGCATGTTTGCCACAACACTTCCCCCCATTAATACACCCTCCCCATGCACACATACCCCCAGTACTTCATTCAGTGAATGTGCCAGGTGTTGGCTGGATACACAGTGCAATTTCTGCTCTTCAAAAGCCTGTAAACTTTCATCTTTCTTTTCAAATAACCCAGAGCCTCATGCTCACTCACCTTGTGTTTGGAGAAAGTTCTAGGTCCTACATAGGGTAGAATCTGGGCCAAAGTCAGCCTTCTGAAGGTCAATTTAAGGAGCCCTTACAGTCACAAGGGGCAGAAAACCAGCTGGAGAGCATAAAGACTGCATTCTGCTGCCCCCTGGTGTCAGTGTGCTGCTTAAAATCCTCCCACAGCTGGGTTCCCCGGGCTCAAATCCTGAAGACTCATCCCCATCACACTTCTACCTGCACACTTTGCTGGTCTGATTTGGAGTTTAGCCCACATGTGACAAATGCCCCCATATGCTGCAGAAGCCACTCAGACATCACTGGTGGTAGGGTACACATTTGAGCAAATTGGACCCTGTATAAGAACATAGGGCTGAGTCAGCCTAGAGCATGATTTTCAACTGGTGTGCTATGAGAGAATCATACGGGTGCCTTGAAAAGTTTTGAAGATCATTAATTAAATTATTTTCGAAAGAAGTTCTCTCTTTTGATAATTTAAGTGTGCCATGGACAGATTCAAGTGTGCCATGAGATCCAAAAAAAAAAAAAAAAAAAGGTTAAAAACACTGGCCTCCTTAACAGTGTTATATAGGCAGGCAGAAGCTCCAATCCCTTGCTCCCACTGTCCTCTGAGTGCCTATGGCACTGAAAGCATGTTTTCCTGCACTAGGCTTAGCATCTGAACCATGCTGGACTTATTTTACTTGTTTCTTATTTACTACTTAGCACACAAGTGAGAGCTGAGCAGGCCCAGGATTTAGTGCTAGCCTTTCCAGCAGGGAACAGGACAGTCACAGCCCAGAGCACAGGGCTGCCTTCCCCACAGTCAGCTCCTCCTTTAGATGGCTTCTCCCCCCCCCCCTTGTCATTCTTTCCCTGAGGCTCCTGAGGGAAGCCTTTGCCTGGACTTAGCTTATTTCCTCACCAAATTAGCAGGCAGAAAGCACGTAACTCTATTAAAAAGTGACATTGATTGACTTCTGTTTCTGGCTGAGCAGAAGGGATCTTGTAGCTGCCCTGGGAGCCCAGTGATTACAGGGCAGAGTGTGTTCTCAGGTGTGCTTACTAAAGTGTAGTTCTTAGCCCAGGAGTCTCCTCTGCTCCCAAAGGTTAGGGTCCAGGCAAAGTCCCAAGGAGGGTGGACAGATAACCTAGGACTGCTCCAGTGTGTCTGGGGCAAACTTTCCAGTGAGTGCCTATGCCAGCCTCAGCCTCTCTTCACATTGAGAAGCTTGGTCTCTGTGGAAGCAGTTGCCACACATCCCAAGACTTGCCCTGCTTTACCACTCCAAGGCCCCTTTAGACCTTCGGTGAAGCAGATCTCCCAGTTTTCCATTAGAGGAGGCATCTGACCACTTTGGGAAAGACTCCCATAAGGAAGCAGGACATAAGGCCACTGGGAGTCAGGGCCAGCTAACCCCACTTGCAGATAAGGGCCCATCACTGTGCGCCTTTTTTTTTCTAATAGGCTGCTGATGAGAAAGTGACCTTGCATCTACCAGTCAGGCTATAAATGACGGCTGTTACTATCATCATCATCATTATTTGGATTACCCCTACTCCTTACCCCTGACCTCAGCTCTTGTCCTGTCCTTGCCTTTTGGATGTGCATCAGAAGCAGAGTGGTCCTGCATAGGCTGTCACCAGACACTGGCAGACAGAAGGAGCTTAGGGAGCGGAGGGGATTAGAGAGGCCTTACTCACTCCCCTGCGTCTGTGGCCTAACTCAGGGCAATGGTGGGGGTGAAGGAAAGTGATTACCTGGCCCACCAACCCTCAACGTTCAGGCCTGATATAACCAGGCACTTAGCATTGGTTGATCAATTAAAGCCTCAGATCAAATCTCAGTCTGCCAGATATTCATGTGACATTGGGGAAGTCAATTAGCCTCTAAACCTCAGTAAATAAAGGGATAGTACACTATCCTCCTAGGATTTACTGCGAATAATAAATAACATGTAAAATTTCAGGTAAGAATTTTAAAAAGGCCAACATCCTCCCCTTCTTTGACTCAGGAAGAACTTTATTACCACCTCTGACGGTGCTGTTTGTATGTGAAATAGTAATAAACACTGACATTCATAGAACATTTGCTCTGGGGTAAGCTAGGTTTAAGACCAATTTAAAGATCAAACACTTCACATAAATTATCAAGTTTAATCTGCACCCAGG
The DNA here is from genome assembly GCA_963573935.1 of Arctocebus calabarensis. NCBI lineage: Eukaryota > Metazoa > Chordata > Mammalia > Primates > Lorisidae > Arctocebus > Arctocebus calabarensis. The sequence goes on along the minus strand of CAUYON010147704.1, from coordinate 16,484 downwards.
GTGGGGGAGGGGTGAAGATCCTATAGCGCTATATATCACTCTCCGGAGGACCCCCGAGGCTCAGAGAGGGGAGTGGCCTGTGTGAGTAGTAGAACTGGTAAGTGAAAGGGCCTGTGGTGAGACCCCAGGTGTGGGTGTATGGGGGGAGGAGAGGGGGAGTGCTGGGTAAGGGTCCTCATGGCCTTCTAAGAAGGTGCAAGGGTGAGCCTGACTCCTGTGAAGAGTAAGAAAGGGGGCTGGAAGCCGTGGGGACACAGCCTTGGGCACAGCTGAGGTTCCAGGTGAACCCCACACCACAGGTATCTTGCACTTGAAGTGCGGGCAGGGAAGGGTCGTGAAGAAGCTCCTGGCTAGAGTCCCTGGTCAATCCTGGTTACGTAGCTGACCTGCTGCGGGACCTCAGGGCCCAACACCCTCGGTTTCTGATCCCAGGAGATGAATGAGGACGCAATAAGTCTGTCCCTGGCCTTGGCTCAGGGCCTAATCTGATCAGCGGATGGTCCTCGCCATAAGGGGAGGAGGACATGAGAACTGACAGGAGGTTGTATTGAGGTCGCAGAAAGCGAGGCCCCTTATATCTGCAGACCCAGCTGCTTCCCAAACCGGCCCGGAGTCGCGGAATTAAAGGTTGAGGATGTACCAGGCGGCTCTGGGGACCTTGAAGGGACCGCTCAGCAGCCGGGAGGAGTACTCCCCCACCTCAGGCTAAGACCCGCTAGCTTGCTGGAGATGGGGGTCAGGGACAGGGACAAGGCGAGACTTACCCACTAAGAGCCAGAGGGAGCCCCCAGACACGAGGAAGAAGGTCAGCATGTTGGTCGGCGGGGCCCAGCCAGGCCCGGCTCGGCCCCCCGGCCCGCAGCCCGGCAGCCCCGCAGCCCCAGCAGTAGCCGCTCCGCCGCCGCCGCCGCCGGGTATTTTTAGCCCCCGCCCTCCGCTCCGCAGCTCCCGCCTCCCCGCGCCGCTGCGGAGACTGGGCAGGAGGGGGAGGGCGCGGCACGCGCTCCGCAGCCGAGCCCCACTCTCAGCGCTGCAGCCGCGCCGCGCCGCGGGCTCGCCCCGCGCCGAGAGCCGCGTCGGAACCGCCGAGCCCCCCGAGGGGGAGGGGCCTGGCCCCACAGCAAACCGGTCCTCTCCGCCCTCGCCTCCCAACGTCAGGACCGGACGTTCGGGGGAAACCGGCTGGAGAAGGGCGCACAGGCGACAAGCACCAGAACGTGACACTGCGCCCACTCTGCTGCCACCCACCTCACCAACGCGTGACCCTTACCCCGCGCGATTCGCAGCCGAGGTCTTACGGCTGTGCAGGCTCCGCGGCATTGAGGTCGCGGTTACCTGTCGTAGGAGGTGCCTGTGAGCTGGTAACTGCTGACGCCAACGCCCCCTAGGACCCAAGTTTGCAGACATTAGGAGCCTTTGGGTGCTACGTCTGCAAATGGGTAAGGAGAGGGAGTGGGTGGGGCTTATCTTGGCTCTGGCAAAGGGGGCAGCCAAACCATATAGTGCCCAGATCATCTGGGGACGTACAAAGTTGGGTCTGAGGGTACACAAGGTCACAGGAAGCTCCAAGTGGCGATGGGCCGTTGTATGTGTTCAGTAATGATAATACGAAGTCACAAGCAGCCAAATGGAATTACAGGTGTCTAATGAGGGCACAGACAATCATGGTCTTCATACACAACCATACATGGCCCACAAAGTCTCAAGAAGCCACTCATAGCTACAATGAGTGGCCATATAGCCACCCACAACCACAGATGCCTGCACTACTGGGTAAGGGATAGGACCCCTTGTTTTAGTGTCTGGGATTGAAAGAAGAAAGCTCAATTGCACGTTTCCCGAAAGAATAAGAGTAGGCAGTGGGGTCTCCATGGACACTGCATCTGGATTTCAAGATCACCTCCTCCCAGTATTCTTGCTTATTCTCCAACCTGCCTGGCCCACCAGGCCTCCAGCACCGAGGACAGCGCTCAAGAAGCCCAGCCTCTCTATATGCAGCCCGCCCAGGCCAGGCACTGAGTGAGAGCAGAATCCAGGAAGAAGAGGGTAGGAAACCTGAGAGCAAAAATCAGGAAGCAGAGAGTGGAAGAGCCAGGGATCTTTTCAGACTTGCTAGATACTAGTTGTCCTGCGTGCACATGTGCTCACAGCACAACAGCTGGGAGGTGAGTGTGTGTGTGGAGCCTGTATCTGTAGTACATGCATATAGAATGTGTGTGCCCAGGCTTGTCTGTGTACACCTCATAGGTGCAAGTATTCAAATGTGTGTCTCTGAGTCATTTCCAGTCTTTACAATAGGATCCTCCACCTTCTTCCTCATCACAGGATCTTGAATTCTAGGAGACCTGCTCTGTTTGAACTCAGGTACTGCCTGGCAAGGACTTTGCTGGGATCCCAAGTTTTGCAGAGCTGCTCTAAGAGGGTGGCACAGAGGCTGTGTGGCAGGATTCCTCCCATCAGGTAATAAGGCTGTCAGAATCCCTCTCCCTCCCATTCTCACTGGCAGCAGACTAACTATAGACCTGCTGGTGCTCAGGAGGAAACCAGAGGTAACCAGAAGCCTTGTCTGAAAGAACACATCTCCATAGACCGGATTGTTGGCCTAAGAAGTGGGGCAGACAACTTCTCCATAGGCCAGAGCAGGGGGCTCAGGAGCCAGGCAGCAAGCCTCAGGCCCAGCCCTCCTCTGCGGCATTCTGCTACAGGAGCACTCTGGGTCCTTGCGCAGCTCCTGGCAGCCTCCTCTTCAGAGTGATGTCATGGGACACATTTAGCCTGGCCTCCAGCAGGATGTCGCATCCGGTTACTCTCCCTACAGATGTCTGCGCTACTTGTGAATATTTTAATTCAAAAACCTGTACTAGAGCTGTGACTGATTATAACTTGGCCAAGTATTTTTGTTTTCCTCTGAGCGTGGCTTGGCTTCCCTGAGGGATGGGGACAGAAAGACCATCATGGCCAGGTTTCTTTCCTCTCCAGAACTGTTCCCTCCACTGGGTAAGGGACTTGTTCTTGCCTGTTCTGAGTTCCCAAGATTTTCTACCCTCTCTGGGTCTCCATCTATGGACCATGTAAGGGCATGGGCAGCTGTGACTAATGCCTCTAGACAGCATGAGTGTAGCAGCTATGGAATTCAGCAGAGGGAACCCAGGACCCAGAGACATGCAGGCTAGGCTGGCAAGCCTTTGGCTATCCCTCTTAGCCAGCACAGTTAGCCACTGTAGTGGCCAGTTCTGTTCACACCTATCTCCTCCATAGACTTATACTCTGAGAGGACCGGCTGGCAGAATTCTCATCACGTTTTCAGCCCTGACGTAGGGTCTGGCCCAAAGAATGCAGAGAACATTATCACATTTGACAGAGCAGGAGACAGAGATTCAGAGAGGAGAACAAATCCCTTAGGTCACACAACAATTCTGACTCCCATTTATTCATTCTTCATTCATTCACTCTTTCAGCTAACATGTGATCTCTGTCTGGCCCCCTCCTAGAAACTAGGGACATGCAAATGGAAAGCAGAAATAACAGCAATCCAATATGGTAAGTATGTGATGAAAGTTTCCCCTAGATTAACCCAAGGGAAACCTCCTGGAGGAAATATTTGAGTTGGACCTTAAATCTTGGGGAAAATGTTTGCCAGGCATCAAAGTGAGGCAAAGGATATCATTCCCAGTCTTGTCTTTGAGACTGTCATGCTATGCAGCCCAGGATAAGCTTCTTCCTCTTTCTGTGCTCATTGGTACAAGGTGGGACTGATCTAGAGGTTTCTAGAAATCAAGAAACCAGAAACTTAGCCATGACTGTACTGCCTGTACATCATCACAGTTGAGTGGGCATTTTCTGGCTCTGCAAGGCCCAGTATCTGCTTTATGTCCAGTCTGTTAAAGGCCATAAAAGCCAGCCTAGGATGGGCTCAGCCAGGCTGAGTTCAGGTTTTCTTGCCCTGAGAGAGATGGACCCTTTGTTATTTATAACTCCCCAACATGTTTGAAACTCTCCTATGTTTTGATAGTTTCCCACATTGTAAGTACCTCTTTCTGGCAGAATCCAAAAAACTCACATTTCCAGCTAGAGGTATACATGACAGACTACACCAGTGAGACACGCCGTCATGAGCATTTGCTAGAAAAGCCGGAAAGGGGCTCGGTGCCTGTGGCTCAAGCGGCTAAGGCGCCAGCCATGTACACCTGAGCTGGCAGCTTGGAATCCAGCCTGGGCCTGCCAAACAACAATGACGGCTGCAACCAAAATATGGCCGGGCGTTGTGGCGAGCGCCTGTAGTCCCAGCTACTTGGGAGGCGGAGGCAAGAGACTCGCTTGAGCCCAGGAGTTGGAGGTTGCTGTGAGCTGTGATGCCATAGCACCCTACCCAGGGTGACAGCTTGAGGCTCTGTCTCAGAAAAAAAAAGAAAAGCCAGAAATGAGTGAGATAAAGTTCTGCACGTGGCATCTCTCTCACTGACAAAGAGTGATAGCAGAAGCTATGATTCTGGGTGTGGTTCCTGGTAATTGAAATTTGAGCCTGTGTTTCAAACCTCTCATAAATTCAGGCCTTTTGGATGTAAACACATTCTTTAATGTGCTCCTTTTCTTCTTAAAATAGTTAGTGCATATTTTATTGTTTGCAACCAAGAACTCAGACTCACTGTCTCATTGCTAAAGGTCTTTCCAGCCCTCTGGAGGGTGTGGCTGTGGGGCTGGGCACACAGCATGATTCATCTCCATCCCCAACACTGCATATACTAGGAGATAGAGGCTCTGGCTGGTGGGACTGGGTGGGCTGAGCCAAATCTTTGCTTTCCTTTATTCTAGCAAACATAAATCTGGAGAGCTGAGCCAAAAAGTTGAAACTTAGCAAAGAATCTACTCAGGATAGCAACCCCATTTGGAGTAAAGACTTTGAACACATGATGAAATTGTTTGAGAGCGACAGTGTTCAACTATGTCTTTTATTGAATAGCAGTGCTTTCTCAGATTAATAAAATTGCTCAGTATAAACATATTGGAAAAGTATAAATAGAGAAATTTGGAAAGTATAAAATAAAATTACTTGCAATCTCATCCCCAATAAGATTGCAATAATAACCTATATAGTTTTGTATATTTCCTTTTAATAATAACAAAATCCAACATTCGTGTAGTACATAGCATGTGCCAGACATTATTTCTAAGCACTTTATGTATGTGTTATAGACTGAATTTTGTCCCCCCCCAACAATTCATATGTTAAAGTTCTATCCCTCAATGTGACTGTATTTAGAGATAGGGCCTGCGAGGAGGTAATTAAGGATAAATGAGGTCATGTCATGAATGGGGTGCACTAATCCAATAGTCCTGATAAGATGAAGAAGAGACACCAGGAGTAAAGGCCAAGTAAGAACACAGAGAGAAGGCTGTCATCTACAAACCAAGGAAAGCAGTCTCCCTTGGAATCCAACCCTGCCATCATCTTGATCTTGGGCTTCTAGCATCCAAAATTGTGAGTAAATAAAATTTTGTTGTTTAAGCCACCATTTTGTGGTATTTCATTCTGGCAGCTCAAGCAAGCTAATAAAATATGCTAACTCATTTAGCCCTCACGTCAACCCTGTCTTTTTCCTGAGGTATGATGTAGTTCAATAAATATTTATTAAACAAATGGATGAGTAGATGAATGAATGATGGATACTGTTTATTTAGTACCATCTACTGCTTTTTAAAAATCTGACATAAATATTTCCCTGTGTTAGTACCTCTTCACACTTAAAAAAATGGACACATTATAGTCATTCATGCATTTACTAATTTAACAGTCACATGTTGAGTCCCCTCTATGTGCAAGGCATTGTTCTAGGTCTTGGGGATGTAGCAGTGAACAAACAAAAAGTTCCTGCCCACATGGAGCGCACTTGCTCTATGGAAATGTCATTGCCCATCTGTCAGATATGAATCAACCCACTCATTTGGTAAGGTTTCCTTTAATTAAAAATTCTCTGATGAGCCAACCAGATAGCCACAACCAGTGCGATTCTTTTTTTTTTTCTTGTTTGTTAAATTAAGCTTTATTGAAAAATGGAATTAAGAATATCTTACTAGGAATAGCAGCAGGCCCAGCCAATCATGATAGAAAAATGTGGCAATCTCCTACTCTAGGTAGGAAGCTCCTGCTTATCAATTAGTAATTAAATGTAAGGACTTGTAGAGATCCTTTTTTTTCAAAGGCCAATTAAATAGCAGAAGTCTTCTTTCCCAGAGCCATGGATAGACAAAGATATGGCCCTTGGGAGTTATCCTGAGTTGGGAGTTAGCACTGGTCAAACTACTGGCAACCCCCAGGTTCCTGTGGAGACACCCATGCATGTGTCTCCTACTCACAAAAGGTCAGGAGTGTATGGGAAATAAACTACATTTTAAAGACTTTGAAAATGAAACAAACTTGGGGAAAATATAGATGAGCATTCATGCCAACTGGGGATGGGAAAGATCTTTTTATGCATAACAAAGAAGGCAGAAACCACAAAGGAAAAGTCTGGTAGATTTGAAGGTCTAACTACATGCAAATTTAAAACTGTCTTCATGTTAAAAACTACCATTTAAAAATCTAAAAGAAATAGATAACTTGCAAAAAATATTTACGCCACAGGCAACAGAAAAAGGGTTTATTTTATATGTAACGTGAATCAATGAGAAAGAGACAAGTGAGCAAAAGACACACACGGGCAATTCAAGAAAGAAGAAATGTCACCCTTCCTCAGCCTAACTGTCCACCTGGGAGAAATGGAAAGCTGCCGTCTCAATATTCCTTCTCCTTTCACCAGAGACTGTGATGGGGTCTCCTTCCTCAGCCATGTCACAGGGCACCAATCCCTGTGAGAGGAGGGAGGCCCAGCACTCTATAAACCTTATCTCACACATCTGGAAGCCCCCCCATCACTTTCCCATTCACAGAGAATGCAGACTTTTTTTTTCCCCAGTGGCCACCCAGGCAGCTCCAGCTAAGCCCGATGATTTCAAACAATAATGGCAAGGGTAGAGATGATGAAAAAGTATGTATATCCGAGGGTCTGACAGCCTACAAACATTTGGGGAGCTTAGTTTGGCAAGATGTGTCACAAGCCTCAAGCAGTTCTTATCCTTTGACTACCCCTAGCAGGTTTACTTAGGAATTAACACAAAGTGGGGAAAATCAGGAATTTTTTGTTCATAAAGATTGTCATTGCAATATTATTTAAAGCAGTGCCAAGTTGGAAACTGCCCTAATGCTCAATTACAAGGTTGAATACATTTTTGTATATCTCTAGGATAGTGTATACTTTGCTTTGAGCAAAAATGATGATGCAAAAGACTGCACAATGACACAGAGAAATGTACATGGCATGTGACCAAATGAAAAATGCAGGTTATAAAACAATATATTCCGCATGATTCTAACTATGCTTAAAAGCATTTATGTATTCATGGAAAAAAAAAGGAAGAAAGGTTAATAGTGGTTACCAGTGAGTGGTGGAATTAATTCTTCGGATTTATCTGTATTTTTCAAATTTCCTACAATGATAGGAATCTATTATAACAAGAAGCCATTTCCAGAGCCCTCTCTTTGTTCAGAAAAGACCAAGGTGCCAAAGAAGGAGAAATAGGTCTTAGAAGATCATCAGTGAAATCAGTGACACTGCTCACCCATGGGCTGAACAACAGTGTATTCAGGGTTCTACTGCTACCGGGACCTGTCACCTCCTGACCCTGCTGTCTTTAGACATTTGCCCCAGGGCTCTTGGGGACATTTGAGGACCACAACTGGGGCTGCAGAGAGTGGACATGGCTGGAGGTGGCCATGATCACCTTCAAGGTGACTAATATCAGGGAAGACGACATAGAAGGAAGAAAGGGGTTAGGGGCAGAGCCTGTTAGAGGTGGTGGAGGGAGAAGCTAGAGGAGGGATCAGGAGTCAGGACTGTCAACCAAGAAGAGAATTCTCAAAAGAGGATGATGCAACCCCTGGAGGCAGGCAGGATGTGTTTCATTCTCAGAGCTCATTACAGGGAACCCCAAAATCAATGCCTACACATGGCCTATGTGCCCTCAGCCCCTTGGAAAATGAAAACACTGCTTTGGGAGGACACTGTCAGGGACAGAAGAGGGATGGAGGGGACACGACACAAAGCCTTTTAAAGGTGGGGAAAATAATACTCTTTAGAAATCTGCTAGAGTGTGCCAGAAAGGTGCAGAGGGAGCCTGACATAAGAAACAACCCCAAAGACCAGCGTCTGATCAACCAGAAAGGTCAGCAGTGTAGGGGCCCAGAAACCACTGAAGCCAGCTGTCCTGCCCTCTCTAATCCTATGGAGGAACTTGCCTCAGGCCACCCCAAAAGTTAAGAATAAGATTGAACCAAATACTGGGCTTTCTGATTCTCTCCCTAAGGCACTATTCACTATTCCGTAGGGAGAATGTTTTTGCATTTTAAACACATAATAGTCTCATCATAGAAATTATTTGAAACTTTGTGAAAACATTCTTTGTCATCCAGGTCAATGTATGAGGTGAATATAGACACAATTCCAAAAATATGTCAATGTTGAATATAAATATAGACACAGAAATCCTAAATGAAATTTTAACAGGCAGATAAATGTATAAATTGAATTTCCATGAAAATAAAATAGAATCTCTCTCCAGGGAGCCAGGCTGACATGGCATAAGTTGCTATGGGCAGTACCTAAAGATTTGCTGAGTACGATGACCTCATATTTGACTGGTTACAACTCTAAGATATGAAGATGCTGGGATTATGTCTCCAGCAGCTTCTTTAGAAAACGTCTACTCTTACAATGGCCTTCATTCCATCCACAACTTTACATAGCCATGTTCATGTAGTGTGGCCCTGTACCCTGGTCACCTGTGATAAGTCCAGGTGAACAATAACTGGTCCTATAGCTGGGCCTGTCATAGTTGTTCCATGAGAATTTTGAACTGAGACTTTAGTCCTTTTCTGCAGAGAATATGAGAACATGAAAAGTGTTGAGAGAAACAGAGATGAGAAACAGGGAGGAATTCATTGATAGATTCTCTACAGGGCAGATGAAGGTGGGAAAAAAATCAATATGAAAAAACAGACTAGAAAAAGGATCAGACTCAGCTATGTTGGATCTCAAAACAAATCCCAGGTAATGATTTTCAGAAAGCCCAGGATGGAGTCTGACATTTCCATGGCCCTCATTTCCCACTGTGCCTAAGTATCTGATTCCATTCACCCCTGGAGGCCTGGCATTTGGACCACGTGGGATACTTTCCAATGACTGTCTAATCACTTCTCTTTTAGCCTTTGAGTAGGTTACTGTGCTTGGGGTCAAGAGTACTAACATGCCCCATTTTATAGATGAGGAAATTGAGGCTTAGAGAGCTGAAATAACTTGCCTGAGATCCTACAGCTGGCTTGAGATTTGAATCCAAAGCCGTCCAGCTCCCAAGGCTGTGTTCTTTCAATTGTATCTATTGACAGGAAAATTGGTAAAGATCATTGTTCTCAAAGAATTCAGACTCAAACCATTTTTCCTCTGCTCTCACACCACAACAATCATCAACACAGACTTCTGTGACCAGAATTGTGACCAAATTTGGGGGATTTCTCCCAATAAGCAAGCAAACAATTCTGCAGCAGACACCAGCTGAGTATCCTCCAGGTCAATTCTGACACTATCTACCTGGAAATAGTGTCACATCCCACAGGTTGAGGGCTTAGTCCCCAAGACTGGCCATGTTTCCTGCCAGTTACAAGTCCAGGCCCCAGAACATTTGACCAACTCACTTCAAGTTGGGGGTTCCCACAACCCTCTCTTTGAGTCTGATTAACTTACTAGAGTGGCTCATAGAACTTAGGAAAACATTTACTTACGTTTATCAGTTTATTACAAAGGCTATATTAAAGGATACTGCCAGATGAAGAAATACATAGAGCGAAGTCTGGAAGGAACTTGAGCGCAGGAAATTCTGTTCCCGAGGAGTTGGGGTGCACCACCTTCTCAGCACGTGGATGAGTTCTTATTCACCTTCCTGTCTGCCTCCACGTTTTTAGCTCTCCTGAAACTCACTCCTACCCTGTCCTTTTGGTCTTTTATGGGGATTTAATTGGTTGTCCTTGATTGAAGGATGGATAATTGTGTCAAAATATGATTGGACAAAAAGTGTATGATCTAAAGCTAGCAAGCCCTGTCAGTTCGGATTCTTGTTGGCCTTTCTGTGCAGCATTCCTTTCTCTAGGCTATGGGGCACGACCCTCTCTGGAAAGAGGATCTTATGACCCGCTATCAGATTAGAGCCCTGCCTTGGGCAGATTGAAGGAGGGTAAGAAAAGGTCAGAGAGGGAGAGATTCTGTCTCCTGAGGCCTGAGGTCTAAAGCACCTCAACATTAGAACAAAAAGCTTTAGTAAGGGTTATGGGAGTTATGAGCCAGGAACTGCCAAAACACACACACAAATCATATCACAATCGTATAAAGAGGAATTCACAATTCAATATCTTTTCTCAATAAAATCTCTTAAAATTAGGTATAAAGGAGTAGCCGGGCTTGTGGCAGGTGCCTGTAATCCCAGCTACTTGGGAGGGTGAGGCAAGAGAATTGCCTAAACCTAGGAGCTGGAGGTTGCTGTGAGCTATGTGACACCACAGCACTCTACTAAGGGCAATAAAGCGAGACTCTGTCTCTTAAAAAAAAAAATTACGTATAAAGGGTTTCATATAATAAAAAGGAAAAATCAAGAATTAATTCCTTGGGAAGAGGCAAGTTGAATTCAGGAGGCACTCTGTTTCTTAGGGAGAAAATATGGCAACTCTAACCCCAGAAAACCCAGTAATACAATCCTTTGCTGTCATCCCTGTCTCAGCCTAGTTGTGGTTGTGTGTGCGCAAATCCTAAAAGATAGGGAAGAGAAAATCCCCTGCCTTTGTAGAAACACCAGGACAAACCACAAGCTCTCAGTGATGACAGAGCAGCAGGGAATCCACCCAAAATACCAGGGCATCCTACACTCCAACCCCACTCAAAATAATTTCTAAAAAGAAAAATTGAAATCTGTACAAGGAAAACTCCAAATATGGAAAAGATGATAGAACATAAAACACCCAAGATGGACATGAGGGCCAAGTGTGTGATGAAGAGACAACAGTTTCACAAGGTGAATTCCCAGAGACTATGACATAGGGATGAGGGAGGTGACTTGGCCACCAATACATATGGAAAGTCAGAGTGAAACCCACAGGGCACTCTCTCCTGATACACTGTCACCTCTTCCACTCAGCCTGCTGGTATCTCACCCAGGCATTCAAGGGGGCACTTAATAAAGACACTCAAAATGTTTGGAGTTGAAGAGTTTTATTTTAATTTTTAAAAACAGATCTTGCTCTTGCTTAAGCTGATCTTGAACTTCCGACCACAAATGATCTTCCCACTTTGGCCTCCCAGAATGCTAGAATTACCAGCAGGAGCCACTGCACCTGGCATGTTGTAGAATTTAGAATGAAAAAGAAGTCCCTGAGCAGATGTAAACACTAGTAGGACTTGTTCTGGTGGAGAGTTAGAAGCAAATCACCCTGGGGCAGTACTTTTTTTTTTTTGAGCCAGCGTCAGTGTGACCATTTTAGGAGTGGAGAGGATAGGCCTCTGATTTATGCCCTTAGAAAGGATCGGGAAGGGTTTTGTCAGTAGGTGACAGACAGATAGTGGCACTTGAAGGAGTGAATCGGCTAACAGGTCCATACTAAACCAGAACCTTCTTCCCGCCCAACCCCCCACCCATTCCCTCTGGTTTCTCTCCCTGCACAGTCAGCCCCTCCTCCTCCTTGGGCCCTTCTATTCCTATCATTATGCACGTCAGTGGTAGGTCTTCACTGCCAGAGTATGAAATTCAGGTCCTTCTGCCAAGCCAAGCCCTCAAGCCTGCTGAACCTCCTACTGTAATTAAGCACAACACCCTCCATGTCCCCTCTGCTCCTCCTGATTTTTGCTCCTACCAAGTTCCTTGTCTGGGTGTCCCTCCGGTCTCACCCCTGCACATCAGGGGTCTATGTATCCACATCAGACTCCTCTTTCCAAGACAAGCACCAATGATCCCCCTGGTGGACAAGCACTCATATTCCTCTAAAAACAGGAGTTGTACGCTGTTTTGTGCTTCTGTTTTGTATTCCTCAAATTTAGTTGTGTGTCTGTGTGTGGATGGCAGAGAGGAAGAGGAAAGACCCAGAGTAAGCACCTAGAGCGTAGAAACTCCAAGGAAAGCAACTAAAAAGTTGTAAAGGAGTATTTATAAAGTGGTTAAATGCTTATTAAATATAAAAATATATATACAAAAAGTATCGAAAAATAGAAAATAACTGGGAATAAACTTAAGTCGTATACAGGATGTAGACGAATGATGTAGATGTCAATTCTCCCCGAAGTTATGTTTATGTTTAATGCAGTCTCTCTCTCTTTTTTTATTAATCAGGCCTAGATGAGGTTCAACTTCACCATTCCTGGTGTGGAGAGCCAGCATGCTAACCACTGAACTACGGTGCCCAGCTAATGCAGTCTCATTTTTAAACTTGATAAAATGATTCTACAGTTTAGCCAGAGCACCCCTGCATTCCGTTGAGCAATATCAGAGTATTTTTGATAACTGATCAGGTTCCTTATTCTCCACGATCCCCTAGATGACATCTGATCACACTGTCCTATCTTCAACAAGATTCCTGGTAGGTCAGTTTAGCCAGAATCCCCATTACTCTTAAGGTTTCATCTTGGCCATTTTCTATCCATTGACTCTCTCATTCTAGTCCTTGGCTACAAATTCCCTCTTTTTCTTATTTTATTAGGAGTTGAGCCTAAATCTCTTCCCCACTGCAAAACCTGTTGCAGTGGCCTCTACATTTGTTGTGCTGGTCCTGGATAAAGTCTGCCTTACCATGTTTTAAAAATAAAAAAAGACTTTACATTTCATTGAAAGACTGTAGATGTACAATATTGGCTTAGAAACATTTATAAAAAGAGGCTCATACTAAATATTAAAATGTCATAATAAACAAGTACAACGAATAACACATTTTTCTGTGGAATCAGTACAAAAATAAATCAATTGATTAGAAAGCCCAAATATTAAATAAAAATACTACATGAAATTTAAGAATTTTGCAACTCAAAACTGAGGAGCTCTTACAAATCAGCAATACAGAAAAGAAAAAATACAAACAGCTAGTAAATCTCATGAATAATCAAAGAAAAAGCCAATAAGAAAATAACTGAGGTACATTTTTTTCTATCAATTATCAATGTTTAAAAATGATAATAGACTCCATGGAAAAGCGTTTTAAGACGTTGGTTTCAGATCACCCTTTGGGGGTGGAAGGACAATTTGGCAAAATATATAGAAATTTTAAGTGAGCACAGTAGACCCAGCAAATTGACTTCTAGGAATTTATCTTCAGAAAAACAGCATAAACAGCTATGTATGAATATTCAAGGATGCTCAGCACGATGTTACCAATAATATAACAAATTTTAGGGCCACTTTAATATCTAACAATACAGGATTAGTGAAATAAAGTATTGCTTTCCCACAGAACAAAAATACATGATAATGCCAGAAAATGGTTACATTTCACTAAATGAAAATGGGTTATGAAATTCAATCTTCCAACAAATATTTGTTGAGCAGCTATTACTTGTTAATAAATAGCAGTGAACAAAGAAAGTAAAACCCCTGTTCTCATGGAGATTACATTACATTATACAATTTCTAAGCTGGAATGGAAGGTATGGTTCAAATTAATGAAAAGAAGATGATGTGATTGGAAAGGAGTCAGGAACGACACAAACCCATGTGTCAGAAATAAGTAATTACCTCTGAGTCTGGGATTAAGGGTGGTTTTGGTATTCTGTTGGGGGCTTTTCTGAGTTCTCCAGAATTTTGTAGTGAACACATTTGTAGTCAGAAAGAAAAATGAAAACTGTTATCTTTTCATTTTAAAGGAATGCAAGTGAAGACCTATGTAATAATCAGTTTCTCACAATCCCAGGCTGGGTGGCAGTCAGCAGCTGGCTGCTCTGGGAATGTAGGTGAAAGTGAGCGGGGGAGGGGCCACAGCAGAGAGAGAGGTGGGTATGGGATCCAGATAACACAGCATGAGAAGTGGGAGGAAAGAAAAGTTCAGGCAAAGGAACATGTTAGAAGTCTTCCTCTAATATCCTCCCCACAAACTGATATTATGTATCCTTATTACAGCATCTTTCCCATGAGTAAGTGTCATCTCACCCGCAGTCATGGCTAAGGCCCAGGTCCTCTGAGCAGTTAGGATAATCAGGTTACTCAATGGTTTGACTCAATCCTTCCAAACCTGGCTTATTTTTTCTTTTTCTTAAGTCTCTGCTGCCTTTTTGGAAATTGGGTTTCAGAATTAGTCACTAAATATTTGATCACTTGTTGTTCCCTTTTATTCATCAAAAATGTGTTACTTTTGGCTCCTTCTAGTATCGAGCTGCTGAGTGGCCAAGATTCTTTCCTACACCCTGAGATGTAAGAGACCTGCCACCCCCATGACAGTCAATCCAGCCAAGTCCAAGGCCTTTCAGAAAAACCTGATGTCTCCTTGTGTCACCCCTTGCTCACCCTCAGGAGCATCATGTAATCCCCTGGCCATATTCTGGCCCCGTGTAACATTGAACCCTCAGGTCAATGACCCTGTTCCCCATCACTCACTAGTGACCACTCTTCCGTCCCAAACTTCCCTCCCAAAAGCCTTCCTCTAATATCCTCTCTGTTCTGAACTCCCAAACCTCCTGGTGACCTGCACAGACTCTCCTTATACCTCCTGCTCTGATCTGTTCAGGATGCTGCTGCTTTAAAGCCTTCAGTAGGAGCTGTTTTTTTGGTGTTTTTTGTTTTTTTCCCCACAGACCACACACGAAGGCAGATTGGAGAGATGGATAGGACAGCCACTCACCCACTCCCCAAGGCTCCACTCCTTGTCTGACCCCTGTCCAGCCCTCCTGTATCTGGTAGAGCTGGTTACATGATTCTCCCTAAAACGGAGTGCAGATGGTCTTTGGGCTTCTCATGTGGTTCTGGAGTCGACTATGCTAGATCTTGCTGTGATCTGTGCAGCTGATCATAGCGCTTCTTTCCCATATGTGCACAGATCACTGGGTTAGAGTTTCTTGTTTTCTCACTGTGGCTTGAGTGAAGAAACAATGTGGCTGAGAAGGAGGTTAATACTTCCAAAACTGATCGTGACACATGTAGTGGCTTGGAGCCATCTAACAGGGCTTCTCCCATCCCAGACACCTGCATCAGACTAAGGCAATCTCCAGGATGACCCAGACCTGCTCTCTCCTTCCAGTCCCCTGTCTCTATGACCCTGGTTTTCCCCTTCTGTCACTCTTACCCACATGCATCCCTCATAGCACAGCCTCAGGACTTCCTCGCTCTCATGCTGTTCTTCCCCCTGCACAGGCCTGTCAACTCTCCCTGGAACCGCGACTGTCCCTCATCTTTTGCTTCCATTCCTGTCTGATCCCAACTCACTTGCTGCCCATCCCCCTAACTCCCTATCAATCCTTTTTTTTAGTGCCCAGGATTTTCCCTCTCTGTAATGGCACAGTGAACAGGGCTCAATCCTCCACTGCACTGTACTCAGCCCCAGGCCAGGCTGGGCTGCGGAGCAGAAGTGTAGGTAGTTACAATATAGTGTGCATGCTCTGACAGAGGGACACCAAGGGCTGAGGGACAATCTGCTTGCCCAGGGCTACTCCGAGTCCAAGTTCATCCCAGAACAGAGAAGAAAATGACTGTGTTGTGGCCTGAATGCTCCTCTTGGACTACAACTGGCACTGCTCCAGCCTTGATAGGCTAACCCTTTCTTGATTCCTTGTTCCCTCCAAATGCCACCCCTTTTCTGTTCCCCACTCACAACAAAGCTCCATGAAAGAGCTTTTTGCACTCACTATCTCCACTTCTCCACCTCATGGTCCATCCACTGGGGCATCACTTGTTAAGGTAAGTAATGACCACCATTCTGACAAATCCAGCCGCATCCTTGTCTTTGTTCTCACCTTGCTGTTTTTTTTTTTTTTTTTTTGCTCATCAGCTTCCAACTCATCTGTAGGAAAACCTTTTCCTGAATTCTTTCTTTCTCTAGCTCGCAGGATAGCATAACCCCCAGGCTTTCTTTCCACCTCACAGGATGCTCCTTTGTACTCTGCTTTGCTGCTTCTCCTCGGAAATTGTCCTGCCTCCCACTGTTGGAATGCCCCAGGGCGAGTCCTCAGACCTCTAGTTACCCTCCATTCTCAGGTGCCCTCCTCGCCTCACAGGTGCAAGTACAATCTGTACACTAGTGTGGGGTTAGAAATCCCCACATGTATGTCTCATGTACTTCTCATTTGAGTAAGCCACTAATGGGTTAAACTGGCTTTTGCCTTCACAGAAAAAGCCATAGATTTGGGCAACCCTGAGGCAAACACAAAGACTGTTTTCTG
>CAUYON010147703.1:0-32072 GCA_963573935.1 Arctocebus calabarensis | reverse complement strand
GAGACTTTGGAAAAAAAATAAATTAACTGATGACTCCATACTGAGCCTCAGAGTTAAAGCATTCTATAATAGACATACTCTTATCTGACAATGTGAATGTTACTTTCTTTGCATTATTATTATTAATATTGCTTAATATTTCAATGCAGTAATTGTCTGATTTCTTTTCTGAATGTATTTATCTTCATTCATTCTCTTCAAGGTTTTTGTTTTCTAGTCCTTAAACACTGTTATTGTTATTAAATTTTAAGCCTTTTTAATTCTATGAAGGCAAAAAGTAGAAACCTAATAAACACCTGTATATGTAAAAATAAAAATAAATAAAAAAGAAAGTGGCACTGGCCTAAGTGATTTTAGGACAGAGAGGACCACTGAAGGGAAAAGAATAAATTTCTTTTCGTCTTCATTTGTGAGGTCCCATGATAATGCATAGGAACCAGAACTGAAGATGATTAAATTCAAGATCCCTGATTTCTTAATAGGAAGAGAGAATTTGGAAGGAGAGTTGACTTTGCCAAGTATCCCAGACTCCTGAAAGTGATCGTATTTGAACTGAGTGGTTGTATGAGTGAGTCTGTGTTCAATAAAAGCCTATCGATTGGGCAAAGTAGTCTTCCACAGCTGAGAAAAAGGATGCAGTGTGCATGAGGCAGATGGGAAAGCTCCCCAGACTTCAATAATATATTGTTAACTGGTGTAATCTTCTGCGAAAGTGTGAGACCTCAAATTAACAGCACTGAATTGAGTCTAATAACTACATTGCACAACATCGTATCTGCTCTTCAATCAATATTTAATTTTCTCATATAGCCCTCAGCCTCCTGCAAGCTTTTACTGTTTTGCAGGGAACAGTGCTGACCTTGAGGAGCCCCAGTCACCTTCAACCATAATGTCCTCAAGCAGCCAAATATGTCCTGAGATATTCTTGAGGCAAACAGAGGCTGAAGTGCACAACTAGGGGGGAAAAAAATTGTTCTATGACATTTACTTCGTATTATATCAGATTTGCCAATTCTTCACCCTTAGTCTGGAGTGATTCAGATTTGAAAATCAAACTGTGCTTTTAGGAGAAGTAAGTTTGAGACACTTTTCTTGAGAGTCATAGAGGTCAAATCAGTAAATTCATACTCCAAGGCCCCCTTTTACTGCCTACATTTCGTATTCAACACTCTTGAGGCTTTGGTCACCGAAGCTCCCCAAGCCTAGAGGGAAAATGACTTTTTCCACTTCAGTTAACAAAGGTTTACTCTGGAGTGTGACAGGAGGATCACTGTGAATCTTCAGGGACTTTCATATTTTGTTCCAACACCTCCATGCTGTATATTACATGTACAGCCATCTTTTAAGGCAGGAAGAAGATGTCCCAAAATGTATAATCTTTTCTCTATTAACTCATTTAATTCATAAATGAAGTGCTCGGTTGATATTCCCTTAAAAGATGAATAATTTTTAAAAACCCACTGAAGTCTCATCACATCCCCAAATGGTGTTTGATTAACTTGATAAGCCTTCCCAAATCTGACTATATTTACTTGGATTAGGTTTATTTTTTGCATATTACAAATTATCACAAACTTGTCCTCATTTTGCAGGAAAATGGGTGCATCTTTGTTGTAGCATTTATAGAATAACCCTTAAGATTTGCCAAGATTAGATTATCTTGTGTCCTAAGACCAGTCTCTGAGAGCAGAGTAGATGTTTTAACCTAGGTCACATGTCAATTCCAACCTGGAATCTAACGAAGCTCTTAACAAGGACGGAAGCATCTTTGGCAGCAAAAAACATTGTGCAATCATCTATTACATCATTGCATATACAATTTTTCATCAGTTTCATTATAAGAAAATGAGTATATTATATTCTTTACCTTACCCATTGTTGGACATTTTAGGGTATTCCTAAAAGCCTATTATTAATAAATAGTCACCCAAACAATTTAACTTTGCCCTAGTATGTTCATTTTATTTGAGGCTGATTCTTGAACTACATACGCTGCAGTGTAACTGAGTCAAATAGAATGAACATTTTCAGGGCTCTTAGCACATACTGCCTGAGTTCTTTCCAGCAGGCATACATCACTTTTTTTTTTTTTTTTTTTTTTTTGCTAACATTGTGTGAGAATTTCCACATCATCTTCCTCCATCTTTGCCAATTTGATAGGTTCAAAGAAGACGCAGAGGAAGCTTGATAAAATCAGGAGATCTGATCAAGTGACTTTCCTGCACAACAGATTTCAATGACTTCCTGTGGCCTTGAGGACCAAAGTGCAAACTCCCTGGAATGCCTCCCAAGGCCTTCTCGGATGTGGTCCCTGATCCTTTTCTCTCTGTTGCTTCCCAGCCCACCCCCGGAGGCCCAGGGACGTGACATTGGGTTCATGTTGCCTTTGCATACACACCTCCTTCTCTGCTCACTCTGCTTCCAGTCTAAGAATGGCTTCCACCTGTACCTACCATCTGATCACAGCTTCAAGCACACAGCATTGAATTCACCTTCGAAATCAAGCCCCACAGGCTCAAGAGAATTGGGGAACTAGCAAAATGTCTTCCCGAGCTTGTCCTGCAGAAGAGTGGGGAAAGAAGACAGTTTGTTGTGATCCCTTTTGATGGCAACACAATTGGCTGAAACTAGCTGGAACCAATGTGGCTGGTTGGAGTCAGTACAAAATAGCCTTTTTTCCCAGATGAGTGACCTTTCAATGTCAGAACGCCCAAAACTGCACTTTGGGATCATGCTAACACCGACACTTCCTGAATAAGTGGCCTCTGAAGCAGCTTGTAGGGGCGACAGCTAATGCCCAAGGGACTTTCCAAACCCCCTTTGTTTCCAGCTACTGTCCAGCCCTGAAACCCCACCCTCAAAACCTCTCCCTGAATTCTGGGCCAGTATGGGAGACAGATTTGAGACTGACTCCTGTCTCCTTGTTAGGCTGCCTGGCAATAAACATCTCTCACTGCAAAAGGCATAGCTATTTTACAAATACCATCTATTGTTATTAGCTAGTATAATCAACAATAAACAAAAGTAAAATACTCTTTGGGATTTTTAAAAGCCCTGGCTCTGTAACCCTGCATAGACTTCAGTCATGTGGGTTAATGGAAGAGAAAGTGGCAGATGGGAAAATAAAAAATACCTAGGAAAAATAAATACCTCGATAGGGCTCCTCAAACTGCGGCCCGCGGGCCACATGCTTCGGTGTGAATTGTATTTGTTCCCGTTTTCTTTTTTTACTTTAAAATAAGATATGTGCAGTGTGCATTTTTTTTTTAAACTATAGTCCGGCCCTCCAATGGTCTGAGGGACAGTGACTTGGCCCCCTGTTTAAAAAGTTTGAGGACTCCTGGCACTGAGACTCACCCAAATCCACTGCAGACAGACAGCGTCTGAGGTCCTAACGGGGCCTCCAGCTCCCCACCCCAGAAAGCAAAGCTGCAGTCTCGGTACACTGACACACTGCTGGTGTTGAAATGGCCAAAAGAACATTTTATGCCATCTGGACTAGCATTCCACAGAAAATAGCCAAAATAGTCAGCAATTCCGCCAGTGCAGGAACAGCGTATCCACCTTACCACCCATAAACCTGGAAAAGAAGCAGAGAAGCACCCACGACCAAAAAAGCTTCATTTCGGAAGATGTGGGCTGAAAGTCTCTAAAACACACCCCATCCGGCTAATCAAGTCAGCAGAGCATGACGCGGAAGAGTAAATATGCAGATTATGCATATGGGCGCTGATTGCCGGCTGGCCCTTCAGAGGACGATCTGACCGCTGGCCCTGGCACCAAAGAGAGGCTGTGTTCACAGATTCTGGAAAAGAGAGGCTGGTTTAGACAGCTGCTGTCACGTCCCATAAGCATCGCAGGACGGGCGGCCGCCTGCACCGAGGCAGGGCTGCTGGGGCCTCTGGGCCTTGTGGACACCACCAGGATGTAAGGAGGACTCACCAGACTGTGTCTCTTCCTTTTAATCGTGGCCTTGGCCAGGAACCACCGGGAACAGGAAAATAATATCAATTTTGTCCAGGGTAGGAGAGAATAGTCGCCATTTGGATCATTTTCTTGCCTTGAGTAATACATCTGTGTTTTCCCTCCTCCCTAATCTAGAACCTAAATATTGCATGAGCGAAATACAGCCACCTTATGTCTCCATTTGCTCATGAGATGTGCTGTAGCTGCTCTTTTTTGTTGATATAATGACTCAGACATATTATTATTCGAGTGAATTCATTTTTGAAAATTGCCTTTTAAGAGGAGAAAAGATGCCTCTTTTTTTTCTGCCTATTTGGGCTTTCTGTGAAATGTATAGGAAAAGCGTGGCAAGATAATTTGGTGGCAAGATTTGCCACGTAAATTTATTCTGTACTCAGGAGAAGTAAATGCCAGCAAGTAACCACTTGATAAAGGCACAGAAGGCAGTTTAAATTGGTAGGGAATGCAGTTGTACTTCAAAACAAAGCCTTAAAAGCCAGGCAGGGCTCTTTAGTT
Organism: Arctocebus calabarensis; assembly: GCA_963573935.1. Taxonomy (NCBI): domain Eukaryota; kingdom Metazoa; phylum Chordata; class Mammalia; order Primates; family Lorisidae; genus Arctocebus; species Arctocebus calabarensis. The sequence goes on along the minus strand of CAUYON010147703.1, from coordinate 27,590 downwards.
ATGACACTGTGAACAGATTCAATTCTAAGGGTTTTTTTAAGTTTTATTGATATACCATCCACAAAAGACTGAAATAATCGGCATTTTGGCTGACGCAGAAATGTGCTTCATTTAATCACTTGCATTTGGGAGCTGGGAGGTTGACGTTTCCATCAGGACTAATCAGTTCAATTAACGGTATTAATTAGTAAGAAGGAATTAGAGTCAGTGAACTGGGAGCAGATGAACATCTACTATATCTAGTCAGTGTCTAACATCCACAGACTTCAGCTCTAATTTTAATCAGCTGAAAAAGAATTTGGATGGAAGGGTCCTACCTTGACATTACAGGCCTTAGAGCGGCATGGAGGTTTTTGAGGCCTATGTGCTAAAACGTTAGGGTTGAAAATGATAGGTGCTCCCTGGACTTGGAGATTTGCACAGAGCTTGGCACAGACGTACCCCTCATTTCTTAAAATGTGCTGTTAAGTCAGGAAAACAAACAGGGGCTGAAAGTGCGGGAACCGCAGTAAAATTTAGAAAGGAAATGAAGAGAGACCCAGGCACAGTCGCTGTCTTTATGGCTCCAGTCCAAAGGCACCCGGGTGAGGCCCCACCCTTCAGTCATGGCTGAGATGAACTTCCTGGCCTTCAAACTGCAGCCAGCTATCTTCAGCATCAAATGACTTTCCCTGTGATGTCCATGGGCCCTTCTTAGATGTTAATAGCCATATACCGAACCTTGGGTGCCTCCTTGGGAATGATATCCCAGGAGGCATCCGTGAAGGCAGCTGAGGGCTGCAGAACGCTGCTAAGGGGCTGTCTTCCTGGCTCTATGCAGGGCAACACAGGAACGTTTTTATCCTTAATTAGAGAAGAAGCAACTCAAGCAAGAGAATTTAAACCCTTTGACTGATCAATAAAGAGAAATGAAATCTCTACAGGTCAGGGATTTGGTTGCTTTTGCCTTAATTGCTTCAGGATCAATCCTTCTCTGGAGCCTCCCAAAGCCACCGTCAGGCCCTCCCGGTGACCCTTCCAACTTGGATGGTTCCTGGATACAAATCATCTTTTTCATTTATGTTATTATTTCATCTTTGATTCACTGGTTCATTTAGATGTGTGGTTTAATTTCTAAATATGTGGGGTGTTCTTTCCATTTAATCTCCTTGTCATTGATTTCTAACTTAATTGCAGTGTGGTGGGAGAATGTGCTCTGAATATTACCAGTTCTTTGAAAGTGGTTGATACTTGCCTATGGCCTATGATATGGTCAATTTTAGTAAATATCCTACATGTGCTTGTGATGAATGCACACTGGAGCAGAATTCTACATAAATTCAATAAATCAAGCATCGTAATTATCTTATGTCACTCTTCATTACCGGTTTTCTGTCAGTTTCACATATCAATAATTGAGAGAGGTGTCGAAATATCCCACTAGGATAGTCCATTTGTCAATTAATTCTTCAATTTAGATGTATAAATTATTGCTTTATATATTTTGAAGATACTTTATTAGGTGCATACACATTTGAAATATTAAATCTTCCTAGTAAATACACTCTTTACCATTAAGAAGTGACTCTCTTCCTTCCCAATTATGCTTTTCATCTTAAAGTCAACTTTTGTTTGATACTAATACAGCTGTCTCAACTTTCTTTTCAATTATCTTTGACAGGTAATTATTTTTCCATCCTTTTCCCACCTTTCTATTATTGTAATTATAAGAATATTTCTTGGAAATATCATAGCACTAGATCCCTATGGGGTTTTCAAAAAATAATCGGACTGTTTTTCTAAAATATATTTTAAGTAATTAATTCGATTTATTGATTGTTTCTGAGATGAATGATATACTTCAACTTGGTTCTACCCTCTTGCTTTTAAATTTTTTTCTCATCTTTTCAATGACCCTTTATGATCCTTCAATTCCTCTTTTTTCATTTGGGAATTTTTTGTTTGTTTCCATAGTATTTTTCTATTCATTCTCTTTACTGGCTTAGAAATTGAAGTACCTTCATCTGATGTTTAAACATCTTTAAAATTGTAATATGCATCTTTGACTTACCAAATTCTATTAGATTATATCTTAACCTTTTTAACTCTAAAATACAAGGACTTCAGGATACTTTCACATAACTACCATCCTTTTCTTGATACAACTGACAAGCTAACAGTTGACAAGGGCTTCCATTCTGGATCTTTTTTAAAGATAAAAATTAATCGCTATTCTCTAATGTAGAAACTCTTTATTTCAATGTGTGTGTGTTCACCATTTTATTGGATCAATTCCTCTCTGTTTCTCAGACCTTCCTTCAGAGGTCATTTTTTTCCTTCTTCCTGAAGGACACACTTTAGAGGCCTGTTTAATGCCAGCTTGGCAGTGGTAAATCCTGCATACCTTTTATCTGAAAATGTGTTTCTCTCTCACCTATAAAAGAAAATTTTTCCAGGTATGGAATTGTAAGATAACATGTCTTTTCTCTGATGAAGGCATGATTCTGTCTTCATTCTACCATGTAGCTACTGAGAAGTCCACTCTCGAACCGTTAGCTAGGTGATCTATCATTTCCTCTGACAACTTTAGAATCTTCTCCCTGGCTTTAATACAGTGAAGTTTCACTAGGTATGGAACCTGCATATTCATCTCTTCCAACTGCCTAGAAAAATTCTCAGCAAATTATCTCTTCAAATGTCTTGCCTTGCTTGCATCACTCTATCCTCTCTTTCGAATCGCTTAGAGTTTTGGTCCACTTTTTCCTTCTATACTCCCCCTTAAATTTCCTGCCATTTTTGTCTCTCTGCAACCTGTGCACTCAGGGTGATTTCTTCAACTCTGTCTTCCAGTAATTCTCTCCTTAGTTATGTCTAACTCACTATTTCTTTGCCCTGCTGAAAACTTTTCTTTAATTTCAACAATTATAGTTTTCATTTTCAGAAGTTCTATTTTGTTCTTCTCTAAAATTTTTTTTTTTTTTTTTTTTGGTCATGCTGATGTCTACTATTGCTTGCCCATCTCTGTGAGTCCATCCTCTAGAAGCAGCAAGAGTTCACTTGTTCAAGACAGACACCTGAAGGCTGGGCTCCTAGAAGAGGACTTGGCTCCCTACAAAGCTCCATGGAAACCAGCCACAGCTCATGCATAGGGCAATCAATCCTAGTCAACCTCCAAGCTTGGACTCTGGCCCACTGGCCATGCCTGGGAACGGACTGCACCTCCTCATCCATGAACACCGAGTTGGCAGAGCAGTGCTGGAGCCAAAGTTCTGCCCTTTCATATTGCTGCTGGGATGCCTTCCCAAAGAGCCCAGGGCTGGGGTCTTCCTTATGGATCTGATATCTGCCTCTGCACTGCCCTAAGTCTCTCCATATTCCCTAATGAGTCCTGCCTCCACAAGTTAATGTCCCATCTCCTGGCCTGCTACCTTCCTGCTGCTGTTGCCCACTCACAGATCCAGATGTTACTGCTGGCATCTGCTCCCAGAATGACACTTTCCTTCCTTCTGCCAACTTACTGCACAGCTTCTAATTTGCTAGTTTGGGAAGGACAGGAGGGAAAATCACCTCCATTTCTCAAGCTAAGCAGTTCCTCAAAAGGTACAATTTGTCTAGAATCTAGTTGTTTCTCAGGAGGAGGATTCAGTCCCATGAATCTCAGGAGAATGTCAGCCCCATGCTACTAGAACAGAAGCCTGATTTGGCAAAGACCTTAAAATTCATCCTAACTGTGAGGTCTAAAATGTAATGGTGGCCTCAACACAGCATCTCTCTGCTCTTAGGTCTCTTTGCAGCACTCCCACCTTCTCTTCCACTTGTGCTCTGCCTTTATAGCAAAGCCAAAGCCACACACTGGTTTCAGCAGCCTCTCCTCTGTCACTGACAAACGTTCCTTGGGAGAAAGTTCCCCAAGAGCTTGGAAGAATGCCAGGAAAATGCTAGGATTTACAGATTGGTCACAGGTTAGAATCATTTTAATATCCCAGTGCCCAGGCAGCATCCCACATCAATCACATCAGAATCTGTGCATGTGAGACCCAAGCACCAGTATTCGCATGCAAAGGTAAATATGGAAATATAAACAAATACAATTTGAATTAAAAAATTAACGCAAAAGATTTTTTTCCTGAAAGTTTGGGCCAAATCATAGGTGCCCATTATACAGGGGAGCACATTACACATGGCAAAATATGGTCATTCTCAATCTTTGGCCTGAAAGAGCTCACAAGCCACAGGAGGAAACAGAGAAGCAGACAGAACAAAGTAACACAGGTGATATCAGAGAGCCAAAGTGGATCAGAACACGCCACCCCAAAATATTCCACTTTGGCATATGGATTATCTTGAGCCAAAGACAAATGAGAAATAGCAGATGCAGGAAGAAAACCTTTTTTGGAGCTCTCCTTATCTGACCAAAAGCAGAAACTTCTGAGAAATCAGGACTGCCATAAATTCTCTCTTCAGAGGAATTTCATAGCCATGAAGAAGATGAAAAGCTGACACCAAGAAAAGTCGGCAGAAATAAGCATTACTGAAATTACCTTTATCTTTCATTAGTTTTCCTATATACTTACCTCCCACAATTTACTGCCCCCAGAAGCCTAAACCCCAATTTCCTTTGTCTAGTCTCCATAATTTATTATCTCCATAATTTATTGTCCTTTGTGAAAATGGTATATAAGCTTCTGACCTAACTACTTTCTTGGGTTTTCACTTCTTTCCAGTGAAGCGCCTGTGCACATAAAAATACTAACATCAGTAAAGAAACATATGCCTTTTCTCCTCTAACCTGCCTTCGGTTCATGTAATTCATAGGCTCCCAGTCACTGAATCTGAGAGTGTAAAGGAAAAGTTTTTCCTCCCATATGAATGTGTGAGTATGCTAGGAGCAGAGAGAAGGGAATGTTTCTCTCTATAAAGGGACAAGGGGAGAAGTTCAGGGACAGATTGGCAGAGGAGGGAGGGGACACCTGCAGTGTGCTTTGAATGATAATAAAAATTTTCTAGGTGGGAAGAATTCCAGACAGAGGGGACTGCAGGTGCCAGGCACAGAGGAGGGAGGGGCAGAATGCCTGCGGGGAGCACCGTACCTTTCAATATGGCTGGAGCATGGGCTCCACGTGGAAAGACATGAAAATCATGCACGACAAGCTCAGACTTGTTCAGAAGACAATGAAGAGGTGCCGGTGGATCAGAGACAGGATTGGATTGACTAGATTTGCATTTTAGGAAGATGAAACGACCCCCCTGCCACTGTCCATTTTGGATGTGTGGGGAGACCACAGGCTGGGCCGCACCCTTCTGGGAAAGAGTGGAGTGCCAGCAAACCAGACCTCTTGGGAAGGCAGGAATTGGGGATGGAGAGGTTTGTTGTGAAGCCAAAGAGAAAGGAGGTCCCTAGAGATACTTGGAGGTGTTCCCTGCATTAAGAGGACACGTGGTCTCTGCCAGGGTGCCAAGAGCAGCTCAGGGTCCCAGGAGGTCACCAAGCATCTTTAGTAACAAATACAAAGAGCTCCTTGAACTGCCATTCCCTATTTTTCTCATAGAGAGAAAGAGGCTATTTAAGTGCTTAAATGCCAGTCCTAGTCTCAGCTGTGAGGTGGGCAACTAAACAAACGTAAGGTCTGTGTCCTGAAGTGGCAATGGGAAAACAGAGCTGTTACAGCCAGCAGAGGTTGCAGCCGTGATTAACAGCATCCCCCAAACAGGAGGGGGTAGCGTGAGGTCCTGCTGACTCACACAACCCCCCAGAGAATCTCCCCCACCATCTTTTAGGTAGAATGGGATGTCATTGTATTAAAGGAGCCCGGGGACTCCAGGCGACAAGACCAGAGGCAGGAAACTCCATTAGGAGGACTCATGTCCAAGTGGGAATGGGAGGAAGGAGGGAGAGACATTTAGGAGGCAGACCCGACAGGGTGTAATCAACTGGGCCAGGCGCTAGGAGCAGGGCAGAGCAATGATCTTGCACACTTGAATAAAGGGAGCACATGTGAGGGGCGGCAGGGAAGGCTCCTGGAGAGGACAGAGGAAAGATAGAAAGTTGACCGGGCCAGCCTTTTTTAGTTCATAGTACTCACCTATGTAAGTGGTGAGCTGCAGACTTAGCAGAAAATACTGCCCTGGACAATGAGGAAAACACAAGCCTGATCACCATCTCTGCCAGGGCCTGCTTGCTGCTGAACAGAAGGAAAGGGAGCTTCATCCATCCAGACACCTCTATACCCACGTGTGTATGCTAATGAGAGCGGGTCAGTCTGGCAGGGTGCACCTGCCACGTGGTAGGCGTCAGGGCTCAAACCCAAATTAGGCTCACTCCATATGCCGCGCTCTTCCCACAACATCCAGTGTACGAGGGAGACTCGGGGGGGGGGGGGGGAGAGGTTGTTTGGTTTTGTTTTTCCTTCTTTTGACTTGGGAATGTATCTCAACGCTGTCCAGTCAGCACTGCGGTCTTTACGAAGGTCACAGGTCCCACACCACATGACAGACACAGTACATGCATGAGGAGATTAAAGCGTAATGGGCCCAGTGTCACACAGCTCATCAGGATGTGGAGCCAAAGTCACACCACCTGTTCCAAAACCTGTGTTCTCTCCACCATGAGGGGCAGCTTCCCAGCCTCGACTTCCTCGTCTGCTCTAGGATAGCGCAGGGCCCACCTGGCAGGGCTGCCATGCAGGTGAGTGGAACGGCGCACACAGAGAACGTGTGCAGGCTCTGGCCTAGAACCAGTGCGCCAAACTACTGTCAGGCCCCCAAAGGTCCCACCTCTTAATTCCAGAACCTGTGGATGTGGTCGCTTATGTAGCAAAAGGGACTTGCAGATGTGCCTTCATTAAGGACCTGTGATGGATACAGATTGTCCTGATTATCTGAGCGGGTCCAGTGTAATCACAGGAGTTCTTAAGAGAAGGAGATACCTGTCATTCTAGAGACCCTGGAGGCCAAGGAGGGAAGCTCGCTGGAGCCGAGGAGTTCAAGGCCAGCCCAAGCAATGTAGCAACACTTGTCTCAAAAAAAGAAAGAAAGAAAGAAAAAATAGAAGAAAGGAGGAAGAAAAAAGTCAGAGAGGAAGATATGAAGACAAAACCAAGGATAGAGTCATGCTGTGCTACTGGCTTTGACGATGGAGGAGGCAGCCATAAGCAAAGGCGGCCAGGAAGCTTCTAGGAGCTGAAAAGGAAAGAGAGGAGATGCTTGTCTACAGCCTCCAGAAAGGAGGCTGCCATCCCTTTGATTTTAAGCCATGGCAGACTTCTGACCTATAAGACAATAAGGTGATAAATTTATATTGCTTATGCCTCCATATTTGTGGCCGTTTGTTATAGCAGCCAGAGGGAGCCTGCACAGACCCATGGAGGAGCTAAGGACTTGAACTTGAATCTTGCTTCTTAGGAAGTCTGTCCGTGTAGACTACAAGCTGTTTGAGGGCACAGGCTTTGGCTTTTATTTCTATGTCCCCTACATTTCACCTGGAGCAGTTCTAGGAATATAGTGAGTTCTCTAAGCTTGATGAATTGACCCTTCAGTGAGTAAGTGAAATGGGTTTGGATAAATTCCCCGGTGACAACATCTGAAAAGCCCTAGAAACATCACTTGATCCTGTTTGTGAAATTTCCTAAGAAATTCTGCCAAGGCATTGGGCCCCCAGGAAATTTTTCCAGGGGAAGAGACGGTCCCCCCCAAGATCACTCGTCTGTCATCCCCTTACAGGAGACTGGGGAGCTGGCATTCCAATCTCAGGCCCTCTGGAAACTCAGAGCAGGTGGCAAGTAAACTGGTGATGAGTCTGTTAACGTTCGTTAAGTATCTCGTGTGCGGAAATTATTTAAGTACGTCCAAAAAAACCAGAACATGCGATCTCCGTCTTCATAATGTACAAAATGGAATTAGGAAACAAAACACACATGTGAAACAACTGAAGAAAGTGTTTGTCGAGAGGAGAGTGAGTCCAGACCAGGCCAGTTCACATGTCCTGTTGATACTGCCTCCTGCAGAGTTGCGAGCTTCCCCAGTTCCCTCCACCTTCACCACCGTGCACCACCCTGATCCACACGTGCTCTCACATACGGGGCCACATAAGCTCTCCCAACTGGCCTCCCTCTGCAACCCTCCCTTTATACAGCCTCCCTCCCGCTGCAGGCCCTGTACTGGCCCCTGCTTCCTTTGGAGAAATTCCAAGGCCCTACCTTATGGGGCATGTCAGCCGTCATCTTTTGCCTTCTCCTTCTCTCTCACTCTATAAGCCCCCTTGGGTCCGTGTGTGGCTGAACAGGTTGTCATTGTCCACTTCCGAGGACGAGTGGCAATCTTGAGCACACAAATTATGATATAAAGGCACACTCTATAGTTGTTCGGTATGCAACCTGCACAACCAGACACAACGACCCTGTAGCACCAACCGTCTAAACGTTTATTTTAGAAAGACAGCATGCTCACTTGCCTCGGCACCTTTGTCCAAGCCAGGCTCCCTGTTCAGTCTTTGATGCCATGTCTGGGAAGGAGCGCTTAGAGAAAAAGTGCAGAGTCCAGAATAGATTGGAACGCATACCCCTTCCCACAGACAGCCTTTGAGACCCCAGCCTTCTGGGGCACGGAGCCCAGACAGTTAGACCTTAGGCTGTGAGAATGTGAACCAGGCTGGGGTCCCAAACAGGAATTTTCTGTCCACTTCTGAGATCAGTAGGAAGTGACCTTAATGAAATAAAGTAGACCAAGGCTTGAGATCACAGTCAAAAGACGGCTGAAGGAAGCCTGTACAGTGTGCAGGAGGGAAACGGAGCCCAGAGGACCAGACAGCCGTTGACGCATCGTGTGCAGCGTACAGACTCAGGAGGACGCGCCTGCTGTCGCCGGGGCACTCTCCTTCCCTCGCCATGAACCAGCCCGCACAGTCCCCCACGCCCGCCAGGGAGCTGCGAGTTCCCAGGTGAGGCGCTGGGCGCTGACTGGTAAGGTGGGCGTGTCTCCCTGCACGAATCCAGTGCGATGTTGCTTTTATTTTCTTTAAATGAATGAAGGCTAGCTCTGAGCCCTCTTCCTCCTAGAAGAGGTAAATTCACTGTGGCTATCAAGAGGGCTCCTCTCTCTCACCCCCCCGAGCCCTGTGGTCCTAGATAGAATAAAGCATTTGAGGGGGCTATGGAGGGACCATTGCCAGACCCCCCGCAGTGCCCAGAGAGCAAAGGGTCCGCAGAGTCCTGCCTAGAGGGAATCGCCGTCTATGTCACCTGGTTCTTCCTCTTGTCAGCAGATGTCCCACCAGCAAACCACAGCCACGGGGGCAGGAATCACAGGCAGTGTCTACTCTGCACCCCAAAACCCAACCATCTCCAAGGCTTGAGTAACCGGTTGCCCACAGAGAGGGAGAGGGAGGTACAAGCGGCCTCTCCCCTCTGCAGAAGTAGAGTTCCCCAGCTACACAGGGAAAGAGCCCTGCTCACCTCCAGAGCCATCCTGGGAGGCGAGCCCTGTAGTATTAATACCTCTCCCACTTACAGAGGAGGAACCTGGGGCCTGTCCAAGTTCAGTCATCCAGGGAGAGCCAGGATTCGGGCTCTGGCTGCCTGGCGCAGGGCAGGGCTCAGTCCCTCTGGCTCTGAATCTCCAGCTACTTAGCTCTAGGGCACTCCCAGGCTTTGGGAGCTTGTCAGTTTCCCCAGGGCTGATGACAGGTCTTTTACAAAATTCATCAGAGGGGGAGTGTTCTAATTCTCCTCTCTTTCAGGGGACCTGGAGACCTGCACTTCAAAGGCAGGTGTGACCCTGTGCGGCCTGCGCAGAGGCTTCCTGCAGCCTTTGTCTGTGCCTGTGTTCTTCTGCTCCTTTTCTCATCTCAGCAGTGTGGGAAACACATGGGTGTTACTACGGTTAAAAAAAAAAAAAAGATAAGGCCCCCATTAGCCCAGGTCCCTGTGTGACCACAATCAGCAAAATGCCTTGGACATAAAACATGAGCTGAAAGTCAATTTTTGTTTTGTTAAGCCACTGATGTTTGGGGATTGCCTGAAATCTTGGTAGTGTTGTATTGAACAGCATGTTAGATGCCGTAATCTTTTCTGAAATTCCACCATTTAACCACAGATAACGTTCTCGCTGTTTGACTCTACTGCTTATCAGGGTTATGAAAAATAATTTACTAAAGAGGCGATTGGGGGGCTCCATTTCTTTTGATAGCATTTGGGTCAGAACTTTAAAGCACTCCAACAATTAAAAAAAAAGAAAGAAAGAAAGAAAACACTACTATAACATCATGCTTTACATGCATATTGCATTCTAATGTTTACAAACCTCTTTTACCTATATTTGCAATGTAACCCACCAACAAGAAAAACCTGAGCTGGAATTTTTTCTTATTCCCCATCTTAGAGCTGAAAACATGGAGCTCCAGACGGACCATGAAGTGATATAACTAGAACCCAAGTTCAAGGGGCCCAGAGCCCCCTCCTCAATGCCTCACTAATAGTGAAGACTGCAAGGATTGTGTTTTCATCTCATTTCTAAACGCCAGTGTCCTATAGTTAAGATAATATAACCGGCATAAGAACTCAAAGTGCTTTAAACCAAATTATAGCAATATATGGCAAGCTTAGCATAACATTATGAATAGCTCATTGAACCAAGGCAGTTTGTTTGCAAAGGAAGCAAGCAGATTTTCTGTATAATATGCCAGTGCAGCTGCTAATGGCAGTCGCTGAAATAAAAGATGGGGCTGGAGGGGACCTCATTTATGGACAAGTACTAGACCCTAATGAAATTGCATTTTGGCCCTATCATCGTCCTCCTGAGAAAATTCCCCTTGAGGTTTTCCATTTGTATCCTGGGCATATTTATGAAGATCAAAGTAATGGCTTTTTAAAATTAATTACACGAATTTGTAGCTCAACAAGGCTGAGTGAAAGGCGGGTGTTGTACCCCATGCCTTGTTGCAGCTGTATATCACACACATCAAAAGCCCAGGACGCTGGGGAGAGCACGTTCCCTGCTCCATCAGCCCCCAAGCAGACGGGACGGACGTGCAAAGAGTACAAAAGATCAGTCCCCAAAGTTGTTGTGACAGCTTAATTGTATTACAGTGCTCTGATAATTCCCACTTATTTGGCTTTTTCCTCAGAGCAAATGCTGGCCCCCCAAGCATAGCTATTACGGGGAGAATTAAGATTCACAACTTTGAAGGGTCCTCTCGCTCTCTGTAATACCAGCCCTGCTCAAAAGTCCTGGTAATTGTTCCGCCTCGATGGGGACTTCTCCCAGCCTTCGGCATGCTGAGACCCAACAGTAGCTAACTAATTGCAATTAAAATCTGCCACGTGAGTGGAAGAGAATAACATAAATTAATCAGTACATTAGCAGAATTACATTTAAATGTTCAAATGTGCATTCAACATAGTGGGACATTTTAAATTATAATGCAAAGTACTTCATTACGGATGCTGATATTTTAATGAGGAAATGTGATGTTTGGTTAAATAGGAGTACAATATACAGACTTCCTTAAAATTAGCATCAATGATGCATTTTAATTCAAAAACAAGTTGTGGTCTGTGTAATTCCTGCATATCAATGTGCAAAAATTGCCTGGAGCTGTGGAAACAGTTGAACATCTCATTCTCTGAAGAATTAATAATTTCAGCTATACTAACTAGCACTTTATGTAAATTGTCAGATAAATCACAGCAATAAATACAGATTTTAGAGGAACAGAACAGTATGCTTATCCTTAATTTATTCAATCATCAATTCATGTATACTGAAGCTAAGGGATATGAAAGATTCAACATACTGGGCAAAACAAAAAAGAAAAAGAAAGGAATAGAAGAGAAAATGTCTTTTATATCCACACAGAGGCTCCAGAATAAAGGTCCCATCCAATTTTACCGAAATCTCATAAATTCTGTGAAATCTACACAAAATCACTCTGTGATCTATACAAACATAAAAAATGATTAAAATTTTTGTTAAGTGTATTTTCAAGTACTCAGAGTCAGCTTAGGAGTCAATATACACACTGGAGTTTTTAAATCTTCCTTATAAAATAAATACCTTGTTTAATTGCACGAACACAGAATCTAGGCACTACACATATATAGAAGGGACTGTGTCAGGCTGTCTTTGTAATTTGTATATCTCTCTTCAGTGTATGATGTTGGAGGCACAAATCCTAAGAGAAATGACAGAAGTTGACCTAAACGGGGTTTACTGTTTCTGTCACTGGTTAGAGATGGTGCAGACCCAAAGATGAAGAAGTTTTTATCTTCTTCTTCTGGGATGTTCTCTGATTTTATTAGCAGCAAGATGAATTCTTGCTGGGTTTTATGATATAACCAAGCCAGGGTAGCGCAGGTTTGTGCAAACAAGTAAGATTACACGTGGAACCACCACTGTTTCAGCACATAGGAACAAGTGCCCATTTGTTTACAAGTATTCAAGCCCATGCAGACTTGAAATGAACGCCACAAATAAACGATACGAAATGTAGACCAGATGAAAATGCAAATAAAACCCATCTTCCACAACACCTCTTCTCAGACTTGGAATTTCTGCCCACTCCTCATTTATATCCCATTGATACTTTTCTGTTAAAATCGCCTTATCAGGCACAACTTTGCTCTTATTTAGCAAAGAATAGAAGGTTCTGGTCTGCTTCTTCCTCGGGTTTCAGGAGAGAGAGTTTTTCCCTTTTTGAAGCAATCTTTCTCCCTACATAAACCCCTTTCCTGAGTGTGATCAGCCACTGTGGTCCCTCATTTGGAAATAGCCTTTCTCCTCTCCTGGTGTCTCTGGGACATGGTGTCAAATCACTATTCTGCCCCAGCTGATGGGCACTCACCTTCCCCTGAGTAAGCTGAAGCATGACTTGTCTCTCTGGCATTCATAAAAACACCAATTCACTTTGTAACAGCTGTCAGAATCAAAATGGAGTCACTGATGTTAAGAAAACCCTGACAAATAGAGCCAAGGAAAGTGATGAAGAGAGAGAAGGTTCTGACCCTTGCATGTCTGATAATGAGAGAGACTCTATAAAAACCATTACATAAAGGCCATTGCAATCTCACACCAAAAAATACTTCTATTAGGACCTGTGTCCAGAACTACCTGTCCAACCTCCAACTGGCATCACCTTTAATACTGATCCTAATAGCCAAAAACAATTAATTGAAAACTACATAATCCTCCTTTGTTCCATTAAAACCTTTTGTCTTCCCATACGTCTCTAAATACTCCCATAGCTCACTATGACACACAGATTCCCACTGCAGTGTTCCATTTTCTCTATTCCCCAAAAAGCATCTTATCTGTTGCAGAGCCTCTGTGTTTGTTGTTTGGTTCCAGGACATTGAAGCATCACCACGGACAATGCTGACTTTTACCTGAGCCCAGTGATCCCACAAAATAATGATGGCTAAGAAATCCCCTCATTCTCTTATATTCCAAAAAACAGCTGTCTGCACAGAACTACCCCCCAGGACTTAGACAAGACCCACAGATGGTCCCTTCCTTTTCGGAGGACAAGACCAGACCCAGACTCGCTGAGTCACCAAGTTTCATTCCTGGCCTCACAATGCTTGTCCCCAAGTATCCATCAGAAGAAGAAAATGTTCTCTAACCAAGCGTAGGTCAAGCTTCTCTCCTGTCCCTGCTATCAGAACACTGACCAGTCTTCCACCTGATCAGCAGGCAGCGGCTCCTGAGAACAGGCTCTTTATGCAAGAAAACCTCATTTTGCCTAACTCCTAAGGCCTCTGCACAGTACCCTTCCTATGGCAATAGTCGCTCCCCAGGCCGCTTTGCTGGAATCCTTTGGAATAGCATCTCTCCTTCCCAAGCGTGGATCATGTTGGATTCGACATCAGTGACGGCTGGTGGTGTCTAAGTGCTGCTGCTCTAGACATTATCAAAACCTATGAGAAAACATCTCATTAGACACCGTATGCATTAAGACCTCAATTCCAGAACAAACTGGAGCTCCTGGAAATGAGTACAGACAACAGGATTTTTTTTTAAGCTACTGTCAGAGTAAAAAGCTTATCATTTTGTTGGCCTGCAAACACTGCAGCCAATTAATTACACCCACGCCAGCCCGTCTGCACTCCTGACTGGCTGGGTCTGGTCCGAACAAAGAACTCAGGAGGAGTGAATGCGCCCAGCTCCTCGACAGCTCCCATCAGGGTAACAATGAACCCTGAACAGTTGGAAGGACAGTAGACACAGTGGGGCTTTGTATATTAATATGGCAAAGCTCTGAAGCAGCTGGGAAACAATGGTGGTGACAAAAGCTATCATTTCTTTATGGTCTTAGGTCCGCCTGCTAAAGGGCTAGTTACTAAACTTGCATTCATGGGTAGGCTTATATTTATAAAGCATGTTTATGTTCATTGTACTTTTACATATTTTACAATATATACATGGAAAATTCTCCAGAAATAATTTCACCTAATTTTCTCAGCCTAGTAATTCAAACGGAGTAGTCTATCTCCTCCGGAAACAGCCGAATGAGAAGCCAAAAGGGAATGGAACTCAAAGCTAAGAATGCGTTTCCAACGGTAGCTTGGAAGGTGCTTTGGCTTCATGATGTATCATTTTCCCACAAGACTATATTTATGATGAGCTCCACTTCTCACCAAGAGCACAAAATGATATTGGACAAAGATAAAATAAGCCACGGCAAAATTGAAAACAGATACATTTTGGTGTAGTTTCTCTTTTCTCATATTTCTAGTAAAAGTGCTCTGTGTTCACATTCCAAAACAAAGCCCTGCGTGGAAAAAGAAGCAAAGAAACAAAGGGAGAGAGACCCCAGGGCTCCATTTCCAGGGCCCATGAGAACAGCAGAAGAGACGGGACTGGAAGACAGTGATAAATTGGCTACAGAGAGCAAAGCAGGGCCACCAGCAGACGAGAACCATCTAAATACAAGAAGAGACTCTTGTGGGATGGTGAGAAAAGTGGTGCTTCATGAGAGCAGTTTACTTTAGCTTTTCCCAATAATTAAAGTTCCATTACTGTGGCCATTTTTGTGACAAGAATAATAGCCATTTTCTGCTCTTCTTTGGTTCTTAGAGTAGCAAGTAGTTGGGTGCAGAGAGAGGGATTAAAGCTCCTTGACCCTGCCCAAGATTGAAGACCAAAATTTGGGGGGTTCCTAGTTTCACCCACCCGGGCAACAGAATTTTTAAATAAGGTGCCAAATAACCCCCAGAAGCACAGAGTCCCAGTGACATTCAAGACCTGGATTCTAGCTGGTCCCCTGCCCATGTCATGGTCACACAGACCCTCCATTATATTCTGCCTTTTGACTAGGCTGTTCTACCACTCGCAACTAAAAGCCCTGACAAGCTTGCTGTGTGATCGCTGTCCTAATAACCAGCACTAGGCGTGAACCCAGCACTCTACGCAGTGCTTTATTGGCAGAGGCCTGACCCTGCTCATAAGGAATCTGAGGCTTAAAGCAGTTGTCCAAAGTCACACACTAGGAAGGACCCAGGGTCAGCTGAATCTAAATCACACTGCTGGCTAGTTTCCCAGGGCACCACAGCTGGAACCTGCACCCCGTGGATGTGTAATAGATGAGCGCCAACACTGGCCTCTCTGCTCTCCTTTGGCCCATACTAGCCCACCTTGACACACACGCACACACAGGTGATTGCACACTCAGAGTAACACAGTGCGGATCATGTTGCCCTTGGGTCTTAGATTAGTATCTGCTTTGTCTCTTGAGTTGACTGGCTGCCTCTCTTCACTAACCTTTTATGTATATTTCTTCCACTATCAGAGGACACTCCCCCCACCACTCTTTTTGCAAGTTCTTGCTGTAAATATCTCCAGGTCATTTCCTTGTATTTTCTGTAATAGTAACATGGATGGTAAAAAACAGCAAGCAGAAATATTAAGGTAAACAAGCTATTGAATCCCCAAAAAGATGTTGAAATTCCAACCTCCGGTGTGACCATGAGTTTGTTTGGAAATAGGGTCATTGCAGATATAATTGGTTAAGATGGGGTCATACCAGAATAGGGTGGGCCCTTGATCCAAAATCACTATGTCCTTATAAAAAGAGGAAGATCCCACGTGAAGACAGAGACACAGGGGAAGAAGGTGGTCATGGGAAGGCAGAAGCAGAGATAGGAGTGATACTGCCACCAGCTGAGAAATGCTTAGAGCCTCCAGAAGCTGGAAGATGCAAGGAAGGATATTCCCCTACAGGGGGAATTTTTAAACCACCCAGTTTGTGATGCTTTGCTCCAGCAGTTGTAGGAAACTAACACTCAGGGTGACCTAGACAGGCTGGAAGCAGATAAATTAATTTGCAGACTTTCATATTTGGTAGTTCCAGTATGAGGCCCCAAACTCTGAGCCATGGTAGTGGTGGGCAGTGAAAATAGATTACTTGTTGACTAAGAGGATTTCTTCCCATTAAATCATGAAAGAAAAGCTCTGCTTTAAAGGGTATTCAAGTAGAAATCAGCCAGAGCAAGCACTTGAGTTAAGAACGCTCTGGAACTCAAACCAGAGAGCCACTGCCAATTGCTTCCTATCTGCGAAGATAGATAAATATTTCACATGCTTGGTTTCTGTTTCTGAGTGAAGCAGCAATGTTTCTCAATGCATAAGATTTTGATAAAATTTTAAAACCTAGAGAAATAAAATCAGAGGAATTGGATAATACAATCTAAAATTCTTATATAATGGAAACAGAGAACAAGATGTTGAGGAGTTGGGTCTCTTAGAAGTTCACAGAGCCAGACAACAGAGAGGAGGGCATCCTCCAACTCCAAGTTTAATGCTTCTCTTAACAAACAAGAATATTTTAAAATAGAAATCCCCTGGTGGTATAAAACTTCCAGAACTTCCTTGCTGTAACAGGAAGTCCCTCCTTATCTTCCTTGGATCATCAGGGGGGTGGGAGTGCAGTAACTCCAGAGGAAGAATGTACTATGTTGTTTCTGGAAAATGGGGCATGGTTCCTACAGCATACTCAGAGGAGGCAGTATTACTAGCACCTTGTGGTTTTGTTTGTTTGTGTGTGTGTGTGTGTTTTACTATAAGCCGTATTATTGATCAGGTACAGTGAAGCCAGCAGATTAGGAGGGATGATTACCATTGAAAAGATTGTTTGAAAATGTAGACAAGAGCCTTATTGTGGTTTCTGTGGGAAGAAACAAGGAAGGCAGGGCAAACAGGCTAGTCTGAGTCATTTTCTGTGGACTCGGAGACATAGGGGCTATCCCTAGTTGTCCTACACGTGGCCATAGATGATAAGGGCGGGTGGGGGAGGAGGACCTGGAGTATGAGAGCTCACTATAAGAGGTGGGAAGGTGGGCTCTAGATTGATTGGAAGTATATGCAACATAAGCAAATGACCCACAGGAGAGTCATGTACTATCTCTGGGAACTGGCTAATCCTGGAATGGTCAATACCTTCAAGGTTAATAAAGATGTCAAAACACCAAAAACGAAGAAAATATAAAACCCTAGCTACTGCGGATGTCTGCCTAGGTCCTTCCTGATGGGCCCTCAGGAATAAACCGCTTGGTTGGCCAACCTGGGAAGAGAAGGGTGGGACCTTCAGGGAAGGGTGAGAAGCAAGTCGGGAAGGGAGGAAGGGCCTGAATCTTTGGAAACTAGATACTTCAACCTCATCCTGAGCACTCTGTGGGGACCAGTAAGAGCCAGAATGTGGGAATGAGGAAAGATAAGCCCAGCCTGTAATCCAGTGGGTGTCTAAGTCTGCATGACCAGGATCCTGCC
Source organism: Arctocebus calabarensis (assembly GCA_963573935.1). Lineage (NCBI taxonomy): Eukaryota > Metazoa > Chordata > Mammalia > Primates > Lorisidae > Arctocebus > Arctocebus calabarensis. Next base: position 9,857 of record CAUYON010147703.1, on the reverse strand, counting down.
CAGCAGCCTCGGAGATAAGAAATTTGTAAATAACTATTGTGAGAGGTAACTTGTTTCCTAAGGCAATCACCTGAGAACTATCAGGTCAAAAAGAGACACTCCATCCCCCATACCCCTTAGCATTGGTGAGATGTATGTTTTCACCACCCTTGGCCTACCAAGAAGATCAGAGCAATCACACAATGATGTAAAGATTGGCCCATTAGCAATTAACAGGTTGATTTTTAAGACTTTGGGTTCCTCAAATTTAAATAACGTTGCTTATAAAACATTCTTTACTAGTTGGACTAGAAGAAAGTCCTGGAGAACGGTCGGTGTCCTAAGTGACATCAGGGTCTTACGCTCAGGACAATCAATCACGAGGAAAGGCTCACACACTATTCCTATATTTCTATGGGGGATTCCACTCACCTCCATTACATTATTTCTGGTCACTGTGAACTCCTCGGTGGCCCAGAGAATTTGCCAGAACACTATGCTAAGAGATCTCACTGAATTTTACCCTGACTTTCACCTGTACTAGGTTGTGCTCCTAAAGGTGACTCCAGCCCCTCTGCTGAGTTGGTTTTTTTCCTCAATAGAACTCTGCCAAACTTCAAAGTGCTCATTGTCCCAGTCCATGTTGCCAAATCATTTGCAGTCATTCTCTACTCACCCCCATCCAAAACTGCATTTCCCCAGAGCCCACCTGATAACAGACTTTCCCACCAGATCCTTTGAATTCTCAGACACCAGTAAGTGAAAGCAAGAGAATTTATTGCAAAGAAAGGAAAGAGGAAAGCCTCCAGCACAACAGAGGCGGGTCCCAAATGGGTTGCTGTTCTTGGCTCCTTGTCAGGGGGTTTTAAGCCTTAGTGTTCTCCGGTTATTGGTGGCACACTCCGGGTGGCTCTTTCAATTTAAAATGGCTCATGGTTATTGGCTCCCTGTTCTAGCCAGTGAGCTTCCTTCACCCTGTCTCTTTTGGGGGTGGGGAGGATCTTTCTTCCTGGTATGTCCCACCTAGTCACAGCTATGATTAGTGGCTGCACAGATCACATAGGCACTCTGTGGCAGTTATGACACTTTCTACTGGGGATTTTCCAGGTGCATTGACTATACCAAATCCCTTCTCCTGACCCTCCTTCTTCCCCGAGCCCCATTTCTCTGTCCCTGCCTAAAAACCTTTTGAATCCAATCACCCCTAGTCTAATTTTTGTTCCACTTTCACTTTCCCATGAGTCCCTTTCATTCTTGCTTTAAAGACCTCAGTCACGTGTGTTTTCACTGAAGTCCAGTTCAGTTGATACTGAAGTCGCTCTTCCCTACTGCAGCAGTCTAAATAAAATCTGTCCTGCCACATGTAACAAGTGTCAGGTGCTATCTTTCTTTCACATTACTATAGTAAAGTAACCCAAACCATTCAGTCTTATCACAAAAGGGTGGCTCCCCCTTCCCTGCTTACACTTGCCTAAGGGTCCCTGCTATAAGCTACAGATCAGGAATTCAGGCTTGTGGAAGAAATATCAAGAAAAAGACAGCCTCCACAGAGCACTGTTCCAGGTAGCCAGCACTCCCATGAAGAAGTGGCATCACCACCTGTCAGCCAGTGCCAGAGGACTGAGACAGGCTTCCCAGGGCTCCGGTAGCCCAGAGGCAGATGACTCCTAACAGCCTCCTGGCTGGCCTGAGATCCAACACAAGAGGAATTAATTGAGCAGGACTAAAGGGAACGAAACGGGTAGTTTGATTGTGGTTAGTGTCCTTTTTCTTACAAGGGGAGGAGGTAGGAAAAACCCTTTCCTTTTATTGCCATTTATCTTTCCTTTCTCATTTAACAGACTAATCATATACTCTCTTATACACAGAGATAAGCTGTGAAGAAAATACTCACTGGATGGTATGTTGCTCCAAATCTCCCTTCAGAGTTCAGGAGAAATAGCCTATGGAAAAATCTATGCTGTAAGTTACAAGCTGAAGAATCAACGAAGGAACTTAAGGTGATGAGCGTGTAGAAAACACTGTATATCGATTGTCTCCGTCTGCAACACTGACCCAAACACTCAAAGTGCCTTTGCCAAGTTCCTTCACCGTTCATGGCAAGGTGGTAATTGACATCGGTTCAATAAGAATCTGTCTTTGTGATGATATAATTAGATAAACCAAATTTGTAACCTATCCATAAAGCCCGTTTCATTAGATTTGACCAGTTTATTATTAAGGAACAAGGACTACATACTTTATGGGTGGAAATTATACAAAATCCTCCTGGAAAACTGCTCTAAAGCCTGCCTGGCCTGTAGCTTACAGAGTCCAACCCTCGCAGGAAGTCACCCCTTGCACCTGTTCACTGCTCAGAACAAGGAAGCATGAGGATCTCAGAGAAAGAAGCTAAACTTCTCAGATGTAGGTACTGCAAGGGAAAACTTGGTTCATGTCGTAGGTTTCTAGAGTGGAAATAGATTAACTAAATTAGACGAGAAAGGGAGAATATTTCTGGCATCATAAAAGCAATCAAAAATATGATTCTAGGAGCTTTGTAAAGGAGTCATAGGTACAAGTTCACTCTTTAACCTTAATATCTATGGCCAAGGATACAAGGTGTTCTTTGCATAATAGCCATTACTTATTTTTGTACCTAAGTAAATAAAATCAACCAAATAAATAACATCAAATTGATTATGCTAAATCAGAAAACCTAAAACAGACATATTTAGCCAGATTAATGCCTTCCGAGTAGAATTTGCTCATAAGACAACCTGAAAAAATAAAACTGACATTCTCAACTTTAGCTTAGCCTATTTTGACACAAAAAAGATGGCAAATACCAGAGTCCAGAAAGATTTACATTTTTTAAAGCCATGCTTTCCTGGAGATAAGCCTTGAATTACAGGCCATTCTAAAGCCGTACAGCCAGAGATAAGCTGTGATCCTTTTTCCCATTATCGGAGACAAGACTTTAAATCAGAATAGAATTGTCAACCACTTATATAATAATTTAAACTATAATTATAGACTTCTCTCATTATTCTGGGAGGCCAGTCGCTCTGAAATCTTGCTTTAGGCAAGCAAAACTCAACTAGAAGTTTGAAAATTGTCTGAGTGCATTTTTTATTTGGGTAGGACAGAATTCTTCTAAAAAACGAAACAATTTTCCTCCCAAGTGAAATTGATTTGGGAGGAATAAAAACAATTAAAAGAATGGCTTGTAAAGCTTTGTTGCAGTGTTGAAGAAAACCAGAGCTGCACAGTAGTAAAAGTGGTAAAAACACATTTTATTTAAAATCTGGGGATTTGAATAGGAGGAAAGAGACCTCAGGATAGAACTGGGCTCTCTTCCAAATATAGCAGTGGCAGGTGGGGTTTATAGTAAAAGTGCCAAGTGGGGGTCAGTGGATGGATGTTCCTAAGAGGAAACACGTGGCTGAGGAGTAGGATTCTGGTCATCAGACTGGACAGCTTGGGTGTTGAAGGCGGGCTACCGTGCCCAGGTGTCACCCAGGAGAGGTGGGCGTGAGAAACCCCATCAGCTCTCCGGGGATCAGGTATCCATCTCGTAACTCAGCAGGATTCTTGCTCCGAGAAGGCTCTTGAGGACCAGACCCAAGAAAGGGCTGAGTCAAGAAGAGCTCAAAGAAGCAAGGCCAGAATCTGGCCCCAGGCTGACCTGGCCACCTGACAACACAGTCTCCCTCGGTTGGGGGTTTCTGTCGCTGGAACGAGAGAGGTCGGGATGAGAGAGGTTGTAAAGAAGCCTGTAATTGTCCATGCCTCCCCGGGATCCTGGAGTGTAGACAGGCAGGCTCAGTCAAGGAAAGGCGATTATTTCCCAGTCCAGGAGAGCCAAGAACAGGAGAGAAAGAAAAAAAGTCATGTGGGGAGAGGCGAGGGCCAGCAAGAGGGACATTTAACAGGAGTGGGAAGCTCCACTCGTCGTTAGACTTGATCCCAAGGAACATTAAAGCAGAAAGACTGCCTTCAGCAGGTCAGTTTTCAAGGCTGAATTCCCTCCTAGCTTAGGCACAACAATTCCTTGGTGGGAAGAACAGCCCAAGAGGTTCAAAACACCGACTAGCATCCTGACTCCTCTGTCCATACCAATTGTGATCGCCCTCGGGGATGCTTTCTGTGGGGCTCGTCCCCTCCTCTTCCCTGCAGCGACTGGCCATTCTCTGGCCAGCACAGCCTGGGCATTGGGCACCAGGCATGCTGCAAAATGAGAACTCAAGAGAGAAACTCATTTTCTTCCTGAACACAGCAGAGACCTGAATGTCCAGACATAAAGGAGTAACGCATCGTGGACCACTTCTCTTTCCGTTGTGTGGAAAACAAAAGGTAGCAACTGAAGGCAAGGCAGTTTGGAAATGTACTGAGATCCAAAGACAATGTCTAGCAGTTTCTGGGTGCACTGGACACTTTCACATAGAAGCTGGTCAGCCCCGGGCTGCCTGCCTTCCTCCCTTGAACCTGGATACTGGTTAAAACTAGCTATTGGTGGTTACTGGCTGTTTAGTAAGCCTACTTGTAGCAAAGATGAAACAGATCAGGACTTAGTAAGGACAGACTTTTATTCAAAAGAATCCCTGCAAGGGAGGGAAAGAGACTTGCAATAGGGAGAGTGCCCTGACCATGAAGTGGCAAGTGTCCCAAAGCCAAATAGAAAAGGCGTTTTCTTTGTGGGGTAAAAGAGGAGGTAATCGGAGGTCAGCAGAAATTGGCAGGGGGAACTGGCAAGCCATGGGAATAACTAGGGGGTCTGGAGGGAAAAGCTGAAGTCTGCGCGCTCAGTTGATTCCTAAGAGAACTGACAGGGACGTGGTCTACTTTGTGTTTGCCTGGGCTCCAGAATGCTCAGAGCTCAGGGGCTTGTGGGAAAGACAGAGCCCATTAAAATGTGGTTGAGACAAAGCAGAGGGTAAGAAGTGGGCAACCGTGACCTCCTGGTCAGGGCTTACGACATGGCAAACACTGGGTTAAAATCCCCATCGAGACGGTACTTTGCTTTGCCTCCATCTTGCAGAGGGAACACAGATTCTTAACATTTAAGCATGAAATTAAGTAATTCAAACTTCAAACTGCTGGAACTTTAATTATTTTGAGCCTTGAGAGAAACATGTCTGAGTGGCGTGTGTCACGTAGCAGGCAGCTGCAGCTCCTGCGTCTCTGATTATAAATTAACTGCCTTCCTTGTTCATGTCCTGCAGGTGATTAAGAAAAATAAGGCCTCCCCAGAGCCCATTTGCTCTCCTTCTGGAATGTTAAAGTAGCCTTCCTTGGAAGGTGGCAAACCGTAGCCAACCAAATCACTGTAGCTGACGTATTAGCTTTATATGGGAAATGCAACGCTCTTAAATTTCTCCACCTCTGCCTACGAAAGTAAAGCCTTAACTTCCCCACTTTGGAACACTCATCCCATACTTTTGGATCTTCTGTTACCTGGGTGGCTATTCTCAAGCTTTGTGTGCAAATAAACTCTGTACTCAATCTTTCTTTCTTTCTTTTCTTTCTTTTTTATTTTTTTTTGCTTGTACAAAAGGTCTTTATTGGCGGGGGATGCTGCAAAGCAGCATTAAGGAGGAGGGGATAGAGAGAAAGAGAGAGACAGGGGAAGAGAGGAGAGGAGGGGAGAGAGAGAGAGACATGAGACACACACGTGGGGAGAGAGGGGGAGAGAGAGAAAAGAGCTCAATCATACTTTCTGAATCTCATTATTTAAGGTTAATGCAAGCAGTTTTCCCAGAGTTACATAGCTGGTAAAATCATGTAGACTCTTGTTACTCAAGAGAGAAACCACTAGAAATATATTTTTATGTAACATCAGGGAGCTGGACTTTTCCTTTAACCTCATTATATATGTAATGTTCAACGTATGTTTTGGGTATGAATTAGCGAATATAGATGGGGACGGATATAATCTGCAAATCCACCTCCCACCCTGCTTAATCTCATGAAGTCCTTTCATAGCTTATGTCATACACTTAATATTTTGGCTATCTTTTTAAATCTTAAACTAAATAGGCTTTGGCTGAGCTTTTTCTCCCCAAGTTGTCTACTAAGCTGTCCCAGGGCCACCTCTGGACGATGGAACCAGGAGGAAGTAAACATATCCACGTGCCTTTCTGATAACCGTCCCAGGGAGGGAGGAGGGGAGTATAAAACCCTGCCCAGCCAAGTCCACCCCATAAAGTATTGTGCCCCCAGCCAGTGGATGCCCTGACCATGTGGTATCAGCCACGGTGACTTCTACACACTTGAGGGGCACCTAAAAATCTGGGTGTGCTTGTCGTAGGGGCTGGCCACCTGTTTCACCACCAACACCCCTGGGAGCTCCTTAGGGAAGGGCCTGCACCCTTCCCTGCCCCGGGCAGAGGCTGAACTCTATCCCAGTGAACTCTAGTGGTCTCTTGGTTGTCTCAGGACCCCCTGGGGCCTTTCATCTTTCATGATGGTGAAACTGAGTACACCTCCCCTCATCCACGTGCAATCAGTACAAACCTCCGTGCAGGCACTGGCTAGTAAGAGATTAGAGTTGTGGTCTAGCCCAGTGATTTTCAACCAATGTGCCATGAGAGGATCTTAAGGGTGCCTCAAAAATTTTTAAAGATTATTAATTAAATTATTTTCAAAAGAAGTTCAAAGCACAGTAAGCATAGTCTTATTTTTTCTAACTCTCTTTTTTATCGACATAATTTGAGTGTGCCACGGAAGTTATCTATAGGTTTAAGTGAGCCATGAGATAAAAATGGTTGAAAAACACTGCTCTCTGCAGACATAACACCTCAACTCTGGTCAGTGAAAGTCCTGCACCCAGAGAAGGACGACTCCCTGAAGCAACTAAATCAGGACTATAAAGTCTTATCTCTTATGCTCGCCCCAAAATAACCCCACATTCAGGAGGGACTTTTCCCAAACTGCCTTCACTCAGTTTCTAGCACTTTTTTCTTAGTTTCCTTCTGATTGGCCAAATGATTGTGTGGAGTTAGACCCCCCAGCTTGGCTTTCCTCGGCAAGCTCAGGCAGCAGGATAGAAATGAGGTTACAGACAGATCAGAGGTCCCTGGTTACAGACAGATCCAAATCAGCCTGAACTTGAACTCTGGTTAGACTGATACACAGACGTGTTAATAGCACCTGCTCCTACTTAACTATACGTCTCTGGGGATGGGAGCAAATCCACCCTGTTCACCACGGTATCAGCAGTACCTCTCAACGTGCCCAACACACCGCTAGCAATTAATATGAATTTGTGGAAGGAATAAAAGAGTAAAGGAATGACTATACCCTGCCCTATAATGTTTTTTTGTGACTATCAAATAAAATCATAGATGACTTATAAACTACACATCTCTGCAAAAAACAAATAAAAATAAATTAGCTGCTATTGTGACTCTCGGAGGTTTATACTGTAGCATGGTTTATCTCCACAATTAAAATGCACTATATTTATAACAAATCATTCTCCAGAAACAGCTTTTTTTTCCTCAAATGATAAAAATGAAAGAAATTTCTTATTTTGAAAGGCTCAATATTTAAGCCACTTACCTATGATAATAAATAAATGCATGTTATATTAAAGACATAAATACCATGTACAAAAAATTAATGTGAAAATTAAACATATCTTCGATTGTTACAATCAGCGCAGAGAAATAAATATGATCCATGTCTTATAAATAAATCCTGCCATGTTTCTTCTCTCCTAAACAAATGCACGCTCTGCCCACAAGTCAAAATAGAAAGATCTGTGAGCCATTGTTAGAGGTTGCAAACTGGGAAGCTAGATGGAGCTTCCAGAAGGTAGAGAGAAATTACTAGAAGCAGAAAATGATGGGCTGAATTAGCCTTTTGGGGGAACCTTCCCAGAATCAAGCCATTCCCTGGTGTGATGGGGAGAAAGTTGACTGGTGATTTGGGGTGTCCAGAAATAGTCAACATAAAATGTAACTAATGTAAATTAAGCTGCTGTCATAACCACAGCACATAGGAAGCTGAAATGGTAGGTTTCTCTACATCAAAGGTATCGCAAAAATGAGTGTTGGGGCTTAGAATTTGTCAGCCTTTATGCTTCAGGGTCCCAGGAAACTGTGTGCCTGGTGGCCGTTAGGCAGGTGACTCTGTCTTAAAGAAGGAGAACCACAAGCAGCCAATAGGACCCTCCACTGTCGCTGGTACCATCCTGTGCTGGTCAAGCAGCACTCTGGTGGCTGACTGTCTTCTCCAGGTGCCTTCATACCAAGAGAGGTCCCTTAGAGTTTCTTCAAAGAGTTTGCGTCAAGGGGCTTGCGCCAGGGCTGAGTGCTTCCCTTGTAGCCAGCAATGGCACTGCATCCACCCCCTCCTGCCTAGATAGACCATGGCATCGCCTGGGGGCCAAGAAACAAGCCCACTTGTTGGCAGACAGTCAGATATACTCGAGAGCAATTCATTCCTTTTTCCTTCACCTTCTGGAAGGAGAATGTCTCCTCTCCACATTCATCCTGACCCAGCTGGTCTGTAACAAAAGCTCTGGACTTGTTCCCAGATCAAAGGGGCTGGCTGCTGCGGGTTAGGATGGGTGGAGCTTTTCCCATCTCTAGCCCCTTGCCAGAACACTGACAAATGTACCATTCTGCCGCCTTCCATGGTAGCCCCGCCCTGCTGAGCTCTCAGGCTGGGGACAGGCTCTATTCAGAGCAAATGGAGATTTCTCTCTCCTAGACACTTATGGCGAGAGGCATTTTTGTTTAATTACAATAATTTCTAATTAACAGCATATATTCTTTAAACCATAGCATTAGTTATGATCAAATTGTAGACAGTCCCAAACCTAAATGGATTGGGTTTTCAAACTTTGTGAGTCAGCTGGCTGAGGTTCTTCACAGGAATTTCATGTAAACCAATATATGGCAGTAAGTGGCCGAGAAGCCCCTGTAACTTCAGAGCTGTCTGGACAGAGGGAGGACCCTGTCTTAAGACACCCAAGGACTTGCTGTTAACAAAAGAATCGGCAACCACCTGGCAAATGAGATGCCCAAATTCCCTATAAAAGATGTTCAACTATCACATTTACAGGTATTTATACATGTGTATGTAGAATTTTAAAAATTCAAAAGCTCATGTAGCCATTTCAGTCATCAAACTAACAAACGAATAAAATACAACCGGAAACCGTTCTTGAATTACTTTGACTGCCAGGACTTGTTGTGTAACAAGTTTGGTTTGAGGTGGGGGTGGGAGATGGGGGAAGACCTTTTTGGATCTTCCAAAGACACTCAGGGATCTTCCGCCACTTCAGAGGGCAAAACCCTTCCTCACATGCTTCCCTCTCCACTTACTGTTGGTTGAGAGTCATGACTGAGAAATGCTACTGCCTATAAATGGCGTGAAAAGCGGAAACCACATTGGGGGTTTTACTCTCTAGAGGAATCTGAGCAAAAGTCAAGAGAGATGGTCCTTGAGGAGAGTGTTAAGAAGGAGGTGAATGCATGTGGAAACACTGGCCGGGCACAACGTGAAGCAAAGCAGGACAGAACAGGCGGTACCTGCATGTGCTCAGACCTATGAAGGGAGAAAAGTTTTAAGTTCTTTTTTGTATCTTATAAGGATTCACAGAGAATCAGGATTTTTCCTTTCTACTCTCCTAAAAGAAGAGACATTAAAATTAAAACCAAGCCTTCCAAGTTAGCATTTAGAAAAACAATTAAAATTCACCATAGGCTTGGCGCCCATAGCACAGTGGTTACGGCACTCGCCACATACACCCAGGCTAGCAGGTTCAAACCCAGCCTGGACCAGCTAAGCAATAATGACAAATGCAGCAGAAAAATAGCTGGGCATCGTGGCACCTGTAGTCCCAGCTACTTGGGAGGCTGAGGCAAGAGAATTGCTTAAGCCCAAGA
>CAUYON010147699.1:0-10368 GCA_963573935.1 Arctocebus calabarensis | reverse complement strand
TCCCTGTATTCCTGTGCTATAATTGGGTTTTAGCCTTCATATGAAAGCTATAAATTAGCTTCATATTAGGGCTGAGTACATTGGATACTTTTTCTTCCCTTCTTGAGATACTTTGCTAAGAAGAAGCAAAATTGCACCAATGGCGCGGAGCTTTTCCATACATTCCTTCCCCGCCCCACACGCGTGGACTCCACTCTATCAACATTCCAAACGGAGCGGTTCCTTTTTTACAACTGATAAGCCTACACTGGTGTATCATTATCACCTGGAGTTCATCCATACTTTATATGAGCATTCATGTTTGGTGTTGTACGTTTTATAGGTTTGGAAGACAAATGTATACTGGCCTGTATCCCCCGTTATAGTATTATACGCAGTAATTTTACTGCCCTATAAATCTTCTCTCATTCCCTCTCTCCTCACCCTGATCGCCTCAGGTCTTTTTATTATCTCCATTTTTTGCTTTGTTCGGGATGTCATATTGTGGAATCATACAGCATGTGGCCTTCACAGATCGACTTCTGTCACTTAGCGATATGCATTTAAGTTTTCTATGTGTCTTTTTAAAACTTGACAGTCAGTTCTTTCAGCACCGAGTAATATTCCATTGTCTGGATAGTCACAGTTTATTTATCCATTCACTTACTTAAAGACTTTGTGATTAGTCCTAAAATTTGACAATACTAATAGAGCTGTTATAGACATCTGTATGTAGGGTTTTGTATTAACATGAGTTTTCAATCATTAGGTAAACACTAAGGAAGATTATTACTAGATCTTATTATAGGAGTATGTTTATTCGTAGTGCGTGGGAAGAGTGTGTTTACTTTTGTGACAAACTGCCAAACGGTCTTCCTAAGTGGCGGTATTATTTTCCATTCCCACTGGCAATGAATGGGAGTTCCTATTGCTTCATATCCTCACCAGCATTTCATGCTGTCAGTGTTTTGGATTTTGGCCACTTTAATAGTGTAGTGATATTTCATTGTCACTTTAATTTGCATTTTTCTGGTGACATTCTGATGAGGAGCTTCTTTTCATGTGCATATTTACCATCTGTAAATAATCCCTGGTGATTAAGGTCTTCAGTTGGTTTTTATTCTTCCCACTGAATTTTATACTTTGTTTTTTGTTTTTTTTTAATTTTAATTTTTTTGTTAAATTATAGCTATGTACATTAGTGCAATCATGGGGTACAGTGTGCGGGCTTCATATTCAATCTGAAATATTTTTCAACTGTTCAACATAAACCTCATGGGCTTTTCTTGAGAATTTTATACTTTGGATACTAGTCTTTGGTATGTGCTTTGCAAGTTACGTCTGAGTTAATTTCTGTGAATGATTCCTAACTGTCTCAGTGCTCCTTATTGAAAACAGTATCTTTCCACCACTGCATTGCCTTTGCTTCTTTGTCAAAAATCTTCTGACTATATTTACATGAGTTTTTTTGCACTTTCATTCTTTTCTTTGGAATCTACTCCTACAGATTCTGATTTAATTGGTCAGAAATAGACCCAGCAGCAGTATTGCCTTTAAAGTTCCTAAGGAAGCCCAGGAGAGGTGGCCCACGTCTGTAATCCCAGCAGTTTAGGAGGCTGAGACGGGAGGCGCTTGAGGCCAGGAGTTCAGATCAGCTAGGCAACATAATGAGACCCCATCTCTACAAAAAATAAAAATAAAAATAAATTAGCCTGAGTATAGTGGCATGAACCTCTAGTCCCAGTTACTTAGGGAACTGAGACAGGAGTATTGCTTCCACCTAAAAGTTCTAGGTTGCAGTGAGCCATGATTGTGCCACTGCACTTCAGCCTGGGTTAAAGAGCCAGAGCCTGACTCTGAAAACAAATAAATCAATAAATAAAGTTTATGAAGAGATTCTAGAGCACAATCAGTGTTGAGTGTAATGAAAACCTGGCTCTCCTCAAAGGACACAACTTCCTCATTCAAAAGAAGCTCATTTCCCCTCCTGGTTTCCATACACCTGGATCTGGGAGGTGGGTTTTGCTTCTCTTTACTTTTCATTGCTGCTTCTCATCTATTCATCCTAACAATACTACTGCTCATATTTCTTTGTTTGATTTTTTTTTTTTTATACAGAGTCTCATTCTGTTACCCTGGGTAGAGTGCTGTGGCATCATAGCTCACAGAAACTTCCATCTCTTATCTCAAGACATATTCCTGCCTCAGCCTCCTGAGCAGGTAGGACTATAGGTGACTGCCACAAAGCCCAGGTAGTTTTTCTATTTTTAGTAGAGATGAAGTATTGCTCTTACTCAAGCTGGTCTCGAACTCCTGAACTCAAGCAATCCACCCACTTCACCCTCCCAGAGTTTTAGGATTATAGTCATGAGCCCCTCACCCACCCACTGCTGTTTTGAATCTCTTGTCAGACTTCTCCATTCCTTAACCTTCTCTGTTGAATCATCCTCAGAACTTCACATCCTACTACTTGTGTTCAAAACCTTGCATCCTGGTTCCTCACCACACTCTCCAACCAACATGGCTGCTATGAGTGATTTTCCACTGGGGCCTTTTAACTCCTGACTCCCACTGGCCTGAGCCTAAGCCTCTTGATTACATGGTCATGCCACAGTTAAGGGTGAATATCTAGAGATTGCTTTCACAGAGTTAGCATCCTTCTTACCTATATAGCACTGCTTTTTTTTTTTTCAAACACATGTTGATAATTTTATGGCAGGAGCATGAAATTTGTATATTAACAGAGATCATGAAAATGATTATTTCTTCCTGAAATACAATGATTTTGTATTTGTTGAAATCTTTTTTTTGTTTTAAGTTTTCAAACTTTATTTCAATGTGTTGGGGTTTGGGGGGGTTGTTTTGTTGTTGGGGATTCATTGAGGGTACAAGAAACCAGGTTACACTGATTGCGTTTGTTAGGTAAAAAACCTCTTACAATCGTGTTTTGCCCCCAAAAGGTGTGGCACACACGAAGACCCCACCCCCCCTCGCTCCTTCCCTCTCTCTGCTCTTCCTTTCCCCACCCCTCCCTCCTTCTTTCTCTCTCTGCTCATTCCTTTACCTCACCCCGACAATGACAATAATTGTCATTAATTGTCCTCATATCAAAATTGAGTACATAGGATTCATGCTTCTCCATTCTTGTGAGGCTTTACTAAGAATAATGTGTTCTACTTCTATCCAGGTTAATACAAAGGCTGTAAATTGTCCTTTGTTTTTTTGGCTGAATAGTAATCCATAGTGTACATATACCAAAGCTTGTTAATCCATTCCTGAGTTGGAGGGCATTTAAGCTGTTTCCACATTTCAGCGATTATAAATTGAGCTGCAATAAACAGACTTGGGCAAGTGTCCTTATGATAAAAAAAGCTCATCATCCCTAATTATTAGAGAAATGCGAATCAAAACCACCCTGAGATACCATCTAACCCCAGTGAGAATGGCCCACATCACAAAATCTCAAAATTGCCAATGTTGGCATGGATGTGGAGAAAAGGGAACACTTTTACACTGCTGGTGGAACTGCAAACAAGTACAACCTTTTTGGAAGGAAGTATGGAGAATCCTCAAAGAACTCAGGCTAGACCTCCCATTTGTCCCTGCTATCCCATTGCTGAGCATCTTCTGAGAAGGAAAAAATCCTTTTATATCACTGTTTTTTAACCAAAAAGGAAAGGTAATCCATTCACCACAAAGGGATCCGGAAAACTGAATCAACACTAGAGATAATGGTGTGAAAGAAAACACATTTCGGGGTAAGACTATAAGCTAAACTCTGTTGCTGTGAAGTAGCTCAAGGTGTTAGAATTTTTATATACAAATGATTCTTGAAATATCTAAATCTTTTGCCTTGGATTATATTTTTTTGTTGTTACTAAATGAATTATGTTATGATCCAATTTACTGCAAGGAGATTTGACCTTTGTATCACACACTATGAGGAAGGGTTTATTTAGACAATTAGTCACTTTTCCAATTAAAATAAATGTGGTTCAATCACCATGTTCCATACAGGAAAAGGAAAATGACTTTAATAATTGCACTTTGTGTTTCTATAGCCACTTTCATCTAAGAAGCTCAAAGGACTAATTTAATTAAACCTCCAAATACTCCCAAGAAGTAGGTGTTATTATTTCCACTTGACAAAGGCATATATGAAGTCACATAATGATTAACTTACTTGCCTGTGGTTACACAGTGAATTAGTAGAGGAGAGGTCGGAATAAATGGTGAAATCTCAGATCGATCGTCCTCTGTAGTCTAGACCAACAATCTCTCTGCATCTGCACTTCTTCCTTAAAGCTTCATTAGCTTAACTTCAGCTGGGTTTTGGATTTTAATTCTCCATGATCTGGGGAAATTTGAAGCATAGATTATTTCAAACTGTTTTATATGTTTATTCTTGTATCACACTTTCTGGAATGGTATTCATTTTGGATAAATTCTGGTGACATGTTATTCACTTTTTACTCAAACTCTTCATCAACATATTCTCTCTTTTTTATTTTTTAATTTTTGTATAATTAGGTAGCCTAATCCCAAGAAGCCAGGCTGTTTGCTTTTAATTAAGGAATGAAGTGTGGATCAAAGTTTCATGGGAAATTTTCAGAATGCCTACCTAATCTTTTCTTAATGAAATGGATCTCATGGCTGCTCTTTTTGCATTAGTCAAAGTACATGCTGTACGTGAATTTAAGGAGTATACTGAGCAAACAAAGTTAAAACATACCAGGAAATATTCATTATCCAGGGGATGAATATTTAGACATTTTCAAAGACATTTTCATTATATTACATTACTAGATAGAGTCATCTTCTCTTTGCCATAGGAAAGTTTCTCAACATTGTTTTCTAGCCTTCAAAACAAGGAGCTTATCAGCCCTTCAAAAATTTAATAATTTAGAATAAAAAATCCAGTTTAGGGCAGTGCATGTGGCTCAAGGAGTAGAGTGTGGGCCCCATATACCAATGGTGGCAGGTTCAAGCCTGGCCCTGGCAAAAACTATAAAAAAAAAAAAAAAATCCAGTTTCAGCTAGCCATATAACTCTACAGATGTTGAGATCAATGAGATCAAAGGATACAATCAGGATATACTACTTCTTCCCATTAAGTAATATATTAGTCAGCTTCAGATGCCAAAACGGAATACCATGAACTTGTGTGTCTTAAAAAAAAAATTATTTATTTATTAAAAAAATACATTTTTATTTTTAAATAAATATCAAAGGCGAAGGTGTCAACAAGGCTGATTTCTTCCTAGCTGCAAATGGCCATCTTCTTGCTATGTCTTCACGTGGCTTTTCCTCTGTGCTTGTGGAGTGAGAGAAACATTTGTTGTCATTTCCTCATCTCATAAGGACACCAATTCCATTGGATTAAGGCCCCACTCTTAAGACCTCATCTTCCTAAAACCCCTATCTCTAAGGTTTATCCCTAACCATGGTTTATCCCTAGCCATGTTGGGGATCAGGGCTTCAACATATAAATTTTCAGAAAACATAATTCATTCCCTACTAAGAAATTTCTATCTTAGTCAATGAAAAAGGGTCTCTACCATGCTTAGGAACATACATGCACAGGAATGATCCCACTCAGGAGGGCCTACCTTACCATTCTGAATGCAGGCATGTATTAAAATAAAAAATATATATCCATTTCCTTAAAAGGAGACAAGTGTCACAGTTCAGTGATAAATAATAATTTAAAAGTTCCATTTTTCAAACAATCTGTTCTCCCACTCACACCCATTCACCCACACAACTGCCCCTCCAGACCTAGGACCTTCCTCTGAAGCCTACTTCTCCTTGAGTATGTTCAAAACAAAGCACCATTAAAGAGAAGTAATATCATGGAAGAAATTCCAGTCATACTATAAATCAAAAGATGTGAAATTTAGTGTTACCTTTGACATTCAAGATCACTGTATAGTCACAAGAACTATATTTAACCTCTTTTCCCTTCAACTTCTATTATTACCTACAAATTCAAAAATATCCATGATTAAAAGATTACAAGCACTTAACTATATGTATTTGAGAAATGGTGGTAAAGTAAACTGGTACCCTATAGTCAGTATTATGATATCCTTCTTTTACTCATCAGCAAATGGCCAAGTATTTCAAATAGAACCATTTAGAAGAATGGAAGGATAGATGGAAAAAGATTCAACAATCAAAGTAGGAATGCAATATTTAGGCCTGAATAACATGTAAAGCAAAAATTCCTTCAAAGTTACAGGCAATTTTTAAAATCTCTGCTGTTTATTCCCACCAAAAGTAATGGTCTTTATGGCTTTGAATAGCCTAAATGATTTCATCATATTTTATTTTTAGGTTTTTTAAGGCAGACATGAAACAAAGTTTACTGAGGAAAGATAGGTTTATAGAGTAAGAGCAAGATATAGGTTTACAGAGCAAGATAGCAAGTAGGCCTCCCCTGCCAGAGAAAATAGGCAAAGACATCCCTAAATGATTTCAGAGGATCAGTTAGCAATTCATAAAGTATTTTTTCTAAAAGTTATTTCCTATGTATACCATATTTTCTATCCTCTTTTATCTATGTTGTACTATTTTGTAGACACCCTCATTGCAGCACATTTCAAATTGTATTATGTATTAAATTTTTGTAAGTTGTCTTCCTTATGTTTTGTACATTTCTTGAAAATTGCTGTCAATTCTTCTGTTAAGTACTTCTGCAGCAGTTGGTATAATGCCTAAGACGTAGTATAACTTAACATGCTACATTCAACACAAAATTGCAAATAATAAGTTAATTTTTCTGGATGTCTAAAGAGTGTCTTCTTGTTTATGAAACTGTGTAGGAAAATAAAGAATGGGGGAGGATGGGTGGAGGGAGGGTGATTGGTGGGATCACACTTATGGTGCATCTTAGAAAGGTATAGGTGAAGGTTTCTAAATGCAGAATATAAATGTCTTCATATAGTGATTAAAAGGTCATGAAGGCTATGTTAAATAGTTCAATGAAAATATTTCAGATTGGGCTCAGCACCTGTGGCTTAACAAGCTAAGGCGCCAGCCACGTACACCTGAGCTGGTGGGTTCAAATCCATCCCGGGCCTGCCAAACAACAATGACAGATGCAACCAAAAAAACAAACAACAACAACAAAAAAACAGCCGGGTGTTGTGGTGGGCGCCTGTAGTCCCAGCTACTTGGGAGGCAGAGGCAGGAGACTCGCTTGAGCCCAGGAATTGGAGGTTGCTGTGAGCTGTGATGCCACAGCACTCTATCCAGGGGGTCAGCTTGAGGCTCTGTCTCAAAAAAAAAAAAAAAGAAAAAAAGAAATACAATTAACCTTTGTGTATAGATTTTATAGCTTGTGATCTTGCTAACTCATGTAACAATTTTTGTTAACAACATTAAGATATAATTCACACACTATACATTCTTGCCCATTTAAAGGGTACAATTCAATGATTTTTAGTATATTCACATAGTTGTGAACCATCATCACAATCAATTTGAGAACATCTTTATTGCCCCTAAAAGAAATCCTGTACCAATAGTAGTCACTCCTGCATTCCCCCTATACCTTCCCCAATCCTGGGCAACCACTAATCTACTTTCTGTCTTCATAGATTTGTCTATTATGAACATTGCATATAAAGAGAATAAAGTGTGGTCTTTCGTGACTGGCTTCTTTTATTTAGCATAATTTTTTTTTTGAGACAGAGCCTCAAGCTATTGCCCTGGGTAGAGGGCTGTGGCATCATAGCTCATAGCAACCTCCAACTCTTGGGCTCAAGCAATCCTCTTGCCTCAGCAGTTTTTCTATTTGCTTTTTAGTAGAGACAGGGTCTCCCTTTTTCCTTAGGCTGGTCTCATCTTGTGAGCTCAAGCAATCCATTCATGTATCCCTATTGTTATTCCATTGTATACAACATTTTGTTTCTATATCATCAGTTGAGGGACACTGGGTTGTTTCCATACTGTGGCTATTATGAATAATGTTGCTATGAACATTTATACACAAGTTTTTACCTGGACATATTCTTTCTTTTTTCGAGTATACTATGTATAACTAGGAATGAAACTGTTAGATCATATATATGGTAAGAGTTTAGTTTTATAAGAAAGTGCCAAATTGGCTCGGCGCCTGTGGCTCAGCAGGCTAAGGCGCCAGCCACGTACACCTGAGCTCGCGGGTTCGATTCCAGCCTGGCCCGCAAACAACAATGATGGCTGCAACCAAAAAATGGCCGGGTGTTGTGGCGGGTGCCTGTAGTCCCAGCTGCTTGGGAGGTGGAGGCAGAAGACTCGCTTGAGCCCAGGAATTGGAGGTTGTTGTGAGCTGTGATGCCATGGCACCCTATCCAGGGTGACAGCTTGAGGCTCTGTCTCAAAAAAAAAAAGAAAGTGCCAAATTATGTTCAGAGTAGCTGTATCATTTTATATTGCCATTAACAATGTACAATTAGATAATTAAAATTATCTAATTTCTCTGCACTCTCACAAACACTTGTCATTGGCACTATTTTTTAGCTTAGGCATTCTGATAGGTATGTAGTGGTATTATTTTAATCTGCAACTTCCTAATAGCTAACTACTATTTGCATTTTCCTAATAGCTGTTAAACATCTTATCTTGGCTCAGCACCTGTGGCTCAATCGGCTAAGGCGCCAGCCACGTACACCTGAGCTGCCGGGTTCGAATCCAGCCCGGGCCCGCCAAACAACAATGACGGCTGCAACCAAAAAATGGCTGGGCATTGCAGCAGGCGCTTGTAGTCCCAGCTACTTGGGAGGCGGAGGCAGGAGAATCGCTTGAGCCCAGGAGTTGGGGGTTGCTGTGAGCTGTGATGCCATGGCTCTCTACCCAGGGCAACAGCTTAAGGCTCTGTCTCCAAAAAAAAAATTTTCTTGGGCTTACTTGCCATCTGTTAACCTGTTTGGTTCATTTGCTTATTATTCTTTTTTTAAACATTTCTCTTTTTTTTTTTTTTTTGCGGTTTTTGGCCAGAGCTGGTTTTGAACCCACCACCTCCAGCATATGGGGCCAGTGCCCTACTCCTTTGAGCCACAGCTGCCCTTTTTTTTGTTTGTTTGGGGTTTTTTAGACACTCTTACTTTGGCACCCTAAGTAAAGTACCATAGCAGCACAGTTCACAGCATCCTCAAACTCTTAGCTCAGAGTTCCTCAAACTTTTTAAACAGGGGGCCAGTTCACTGTTCCTCAGACCGTTTGAGGGCTGGACTATAGTTTTAAAAAAAGGAACTATGAACAAATTCCTATATACACTGCACATATCTTATTTTGAGGTAAAAAAACAAAATGGGGGCGGTGCCTGTGGCTCAAACGAGTAGGATGCCAGCCCCATGTACCGGAGGTGGTGGGTTAAAACCCAGCCCCAGCCAAAAACAAACAAACAAAACAAACAAACAAAAAAAAAACGGGAACAAATACAAATATTTAAAACGGAAAAAAAAAAAAAGGCGCCCCCTATCTGCAAAAAAAAAGATCACCTGACTTCAGGAAAAAAAGGCCCCCCTTAACGGAAAAATAGTCCCTACTAACTGCAAAAAAAAAAAATAGACCTCCTAACTTCAAAAAAAAAAAAATCCTAACTTGTTCTTACCTTGGTCCTCAGGCAGCAGCAGGTTCTGCACTGGCAAGCTCGTGACTTGTTTGATGACGCGTCTCAGGCTCACCCAAGACTGAGAGGAGGAGTGGAGAGACAGAGAGAAGGAGGGGAGTCGGAGAGTGCGGCGCACCTTCCACACATGCGCACTGCAGTCCAGGACAAATTAGCTGCTAAGCAGAATAGGCAGCAGCTGCAAAAATACCCAGCAGGCTGGATAAATGTCTTTGGCGGGCCACATGTGGCCCACAGGCCATAGTTTGAGGACCCCTCTCTTAGCTCAAGCAATCTTGCCTCAGTTGTTTTTTCTATTTTTGGAAGAAGCAGTGTTTCCCTCTTGCTCAGGCTGGTCTCCAACTCCTGAGCTAAAGCAATCCAGCCACCTAGGCCTCCCAGAGTGCTAACACTATAGGCGGGAGCCACTGTGCTCAACCCATTTTTCTATTTTTTTTTTTTTTTTGAGACAGAGTCTCACTATGTCACCCTGGGTAGAATGCTGTAGCATCACAGCTCACAGCAACCTCAAATTCTTGGGCTTAAGAGATTCTCTTGGTGGCTCGGTGCCTGTGGCTCAACAGGCTAAGGCACCAGCCACGTACACCTGAGCTGGGACTACAGGTGCCTACCACAATGCCCAGCTACTTTTGTTTTTGGTGTAGTTGTCATTGTTGTTCGGGAGGCCCGGGCCAGGTTTGAAGCCACCAGCCGCGCTGTACGTGGCCAGTGCCTTAGCTGCTGAACTACAAGCGCCAAGCCCCATTTCTCTATTCTTATTGAAAATTTCTATT
>CAUYON010147695.1:0-10128 GCA_963573935.1 Arctocebus calabarensis | reverse complement strand
GGCATTGTGGCAGGCACCTGTAGTCCCAGCTACTCGGGAGGCTGAGGCAAGAGAATCGCCTAAGCCCAGGAGATGGAGGTTACTGTGTGTTGTGGGACGCCATGGCACCCTACCAAGGGGGATAAAGTGAGACTCGGTCTCTACAAAAAAAAAAAAAAAAAAAAGAAAGACACAGTTACATACTAAAAAGGTTGTGGCATGTTCTAAGAAAATTGCTTTATTCATACCATCGCTAAGATGCCAGCAGGGATGATGGAAAAGCAATGATAAACTACTGGGTTAAAGTCACTTTTAGGTGGTGTGTACTACGGATGAAGAGGAGGGCTGTAATTGCATGCCCCTTAGGGAGCTTTACAGGACATAGAAAGGAGAAGGGGTGAAGCACTAAAGAGAACTTGTACCACGTCACATCTGGGCCTGGCCCCAGCTTTGGTGGGGGTGAGGACACGAGGAGCCAGCCGGCAGCATCTCTTCCCGTCTTCAAGTATCTAGGGAATTACACAGGAAGTCGGTTACACTGACTGGCCAAAGTCGGAAGATAAACAGCAGAGACCTTTCCCTGCCAGCATTATAACTTCCCCGGTTAACAACTCCCACTGTGGGAAAAAGTCTAAACAAACAAGCATTCACAGGAACCCAACACCTTCCTTTTTAAAGCAAAAAGTTTCCTTGCCTAATTCTTTTAGGAAACTCCATTTCATGGTGTTAGAAAATTGGAAAAAGAAAACCTTAAAATCGGTGCTTTCTTATGTTTAACTTAGAGTGTGGAAAAGAATACCCGATCAACGATTGTTACACATGCTACACGTGCTGTGTAGATTGCTACACAGCAATGGTGGCGAAAAATCTGCATACAACAATATGGCGGGAACTCATAAGTAAAATACCGAGTGAAAGAAATCAGGCCCAAAGGAGGAGAGGACTTACTAGACAATTCCGTATATGTAAAGTTCAAAAATAGGAGAGACTGGTCTGTGGTGCTGCTAGAAATCAGAAGAGGGGCTAATTTGGAGGGGATAGGGAGCAGTCAGTGACCAGAAGAAGCTAGTAGCCTCTAGGGCGTGATGATGAGCTATTTCTTGATCTAGATGCAGGATACCAGGATGAGTTTGGTTTGTGAAAATGTGTTAAGCTGTACATTTTTTATGTGTGTGTATCCTTTTCCATGTGTATATTATACTTCAAAGACGTTCAGACGGTAATCTCTCACATCACAAGGAAGAGGAGCTGAGTGAGCCTTAGCAATCTGGCTTGATCTGGTTTTACTTTCCAGAAAAGTCACCATAAATCATCTTGACAATGGACGAATGTAGAGGGAAAGAGTAAAAAAATTCAGAAGGTAGGTTTATGGGGTAAGACTCTTCACATACTATAACAACATGAATTTCTTCTTGGATTCCAGCTCGTAAAGAATTTAAGTTTTGTGTCTCTTTGGTGTGCCTTGTAAGGCTGAGGTCCCCAACTCCAGGACTGCAGACTGGTGCAGGTCTGTGGCTGGTTAGGAACAGGGCCGCACAGCAGCAGGTGAGTGAGTAAAGCTTTATCTGTATTGACAGCCGCTCCCCCTCACTCGCATCACCACTGAACTCTGCTTCCTGTCACATCAGCAGGTGACATTAGATTCCTGTAGGAGCACGAACCCTACTGTAAACTGCACAGGTGTGGGACCTAGCCTGCATGCTCCTTAAGAGAACCTAATGCCTGAGGATCGGATGTTGCCCTGAGGCAGCGATCAAGAGTGGCTACAAATACAGATTTTCATTAGCAGAGAGGTTTTACTGCACGGAGATCACAAGAAATCAATTGCTTGCAGACTCATATCAAAACCCTGTCAGTGAGGTGCAAGTGACATTAAGCTGCATAGGGTGGCAGGCTTTGTAGTGGCAAGCGAGCATCTCCTCACGTCAATTTTAGAGCTGAATCCGGTGGCAGGCTTTGCAGTGGCAGGTGAGTCGATGTACTTCAATTGCACAGCTGGCAGCTGTGAGTCAGAATCCAACCGTCTAGTTGCAGGAAAAGAGCTCAGGGCTCCCACTGATTCTTCATTACCCTGAGCTGTATAATTATTTCATTCTACATTATAATATCATAATAATAGAAATAAAGTGCATGATAAATGTAATGCCCTTGAATCATCCTGAAACCATCAGTTCCTGGTGCCAAAAGGGTTGGGGACAGCTGTCATAAGAGACAGGATCTGCCTCTAACACCTGATACTCTGTATTTTCCAACACTTGATAAACAGAAAATTTTCCCTGTAGGAGAAATGCGGTGCTTATTTCCTATCAGAGACAATGGGAAGTATGTAACACTTGTCAGGGGAAAATAGTCTAAATATAAATAAGTTGATGCTAATAGTATGGCTGTTCTAGACATCTCCTCCCCGTCCTCCCCCACCAAGATCTACTCCCGGAGCACCTGGAGATTGTCACCTGCTGCTGTTTCTTCATCCCTCAACCCCAGGGCCAGCCCTGAGAAGAGCAGACTAGAGCCAGGGAGGGCCCCCTTGGCTCCCCAAAGACATAAATGTGGGAGTTACCTGATACCCACTGACTGGTGCTAGTAATATGCCCCCCAAAGACATAAACGTGGGAGTTACCTAATACCCACTGACTGGTGCTAGTAATATATTTCACTCAAAAAGAAAGGGTTTGAATGCTTTGTGGTATTTAATATGAATACTGATAATTCATATTAAAATAAAATACAGTGTACATTTTATTAGAGTAATTAACACTTATTGAGCAAAGAACCAGGTGCCTTACCCAATCTTTAATCTCGTAACAACTCTGCAGTGCTGAGATATCCTCCACTTTACAGACACATGTGGAAACTGAGCTGTGGAGAGATTGAATAGACGGGGCATGGTCACTTAGCTAGAAGTGGAAGGGTTAGGATCTAAACTCTTTCCACATTATATTATACCATGGCCCTCCTGGTGTTTAATTAGGTTGAAATCAAGCAGTTATTTGAATATTTGAAATTTACTGTTAAACTTTTACTCAAAAATTTGAGTATAGATGAGGTCTTCTGTAGCCAAATGACACTTTTTCAACATTTATTTGAGAAGTTTTATAGATGTAGTTCTACGTTGTGATTTTTTCCCCCTCCTTTAGATATTAGCTTTTTTCCCTCTCGGTCCCACTAACAGACTTTTTTTTAAAAAAACTGAAGACCGTATTTTTATGGCAAATGATATTTTTTCCAAAATTAAAATAGTGTGTTCATTTTTTATAATGCTAAAATGGATAAATTATTATTTTAAAATTTTTTCTATAAAAATCAGAAAGAATAAAATTTTTTAAATTATTTGAAATTCCACCATCCAGAGATAATAGTCCTTAAAAATTGAATATATAAGTAAATACGTACACACACACACATACACAGACAATCCTTCACTGTGTATAAATGCACAGATTGTAATAAAAACTAGATTTAATACACTTTGAACAAAAATAAATACAATGTTATATGCTTTAACACGATGCCTTTGTTTTATTGCATTTATCACTGCAGTCATGAAATAATGATTTATCTGATCATCATTAGTAATAGTAGCAGTGAAGTGCATGAACGCTGGAGCTAGACCCCTCAGATTTTAATCCCTGATCTGCTTCTCTTAATGTGTTAGGTTTCATTTGGACCAGTCACATAAAATGTTTCTCTGGAATTGACTGTGAAGTTGTTCCCAGAAATTTAAACCCAAGTCCGGACAGTCAAGTTGTCCAAACAGATCATGGGCATAACACCCAAACCTGCCCAAGTTGATACCTCTAGGCAGCCACTGATTTTTCTCTTACTCGTGTGGCTGTAGAATGAAATGACCTAAAGGTTAAAGGTGTCCCTGGGATTTTAGGAAATAGTGTGGTATTCCCTGACAAACATCTGTCAGAAAAGAGGGTCAGGGAATAAGTACACAGTGACTCCTCAGTCACCTCTGAAACACCATCTTCTACCAGTCGTGAGAGTCCCTGAGTCTCAGCAGACTCTGACCACAGGCGGACAGACCTGCTGCTCAGGAGTGGGGCACAGGTGGGTGCCGTACCTCAAAAATGGTCTGCAGTGACGGGATTCTTGTTAAAGCTTTGCAACAGTCTGTCTTCTCTTCGAAGGAAAGTGACCCTCTAAGAAAGGATTGCCATTCATTTCTATTTATTGAGCAAATGTGGTGATCCGCGTTGGTTTCAGACCCCACCCACCATTTGAGTAAAATGATGGATCTGATTAGAAATTGTTCTAAGGATCTCATTTTGGAATGAGGGAACTGTCCCATTCTTCCCAAAGGGTCAGCTAAAGCTGTCTGCTGCCATAACTGCTGTCCTCAGGCAGGAAACAACCTGGAGCTGGCCCCAGAGCCTGTGTCCTAAATTGTGGGGGTCCTCAAACGACTGCATTTTTCTGTTGAGCGTGTATTTGGGGAGAGATCAGTAGCATTTGAAGAGGTAAGAGAAAAAGCTCGTGTTCTGTATCTCAGGGTTCCTCTCTCTGAAGGAGGTGGACCCCTTTCCTGCTGACAGACTGTAGCCAGGGGCACGACGTGCCCTTTGGGTCCCTCTGTTGGGCCATGAGATGACAATCGCCCACTCTAGTCTCTTCCCAGCCTAGACGCACCTGCGGAAGAGGCTCACCTGGGAGGAGAAAGAAGCGTCTGCCCTCCATCCTCCAACGCTCCTGATCTTTCCGAGACTGTCACTGAAAACTACTGTCTCTTGTTTGTGCATTTTGGGGTTGCTGGTGCTGGCTGGGCTGTGCCCTGTGAAGCTGTATGTCTCTAATTTAACAGATTTACTGCTTTCTCTGCTAATTGAGAGAGCATTTTGTATTTGTTTTGACACAAGTGCTTTCAGTATTTTAGCCTAGCTAATGGCTTCTTAAAGGTAATAAAACCCTTCCAACCTAATTGGTCAGATTAAGACTTTTTTTCTCTTATGCTTAAATAAAGCAATCAGTGAAGCGCTTCTATCCAAAATGACTTTTTTTGTCCATTTTTAAAACTAATATACTGTTCCTGGAAACTTTTTGAACAATAAAGCCATCGTGCAGATTGCAGGGGAAAAAAAGTCCCTGATCTGTGACTGGCTAGCTATGTAATCCTGGGAAAAATTATTCTTGTTTTTTCATCTGTAAAATAGAGATAAAAATAACCTCTCTCTCATAGGGTTGGTATGTAGATTAAATGAACATATTAAAAAAAAACATTAGAACAGTGCCTGTCACATCCTGAACACAGATGTATTATTGGCTGTTATTTTATTTGCCTAATATTTTTCTTTCCTCTAAGCTCCATGCGTGTGGGGACCATGCTGGTTTTGTTTCATATCGTGTCCCCAGCCAGGTGTATGCCGTGTCTTTAATAGTTGTTTAGAAATTTTTTGTATTTTATTGTTCCTCTGTCCCATATGATCTGCCGAAAGTGGACGGTCCTTACCGGTGGTATTTAGTAACTATCTATCGAATAGAATGAGGAAATACCCACTTACTGCAAATGGGTTTGCTGCTGACAGCATCGTGGGGAGAACTCAAATATGGGACTCAAACATGTTTTCAAATCTTACTCCCTCATCCTCAAGTGTTGACTTGGTGGTGGAAGGAAGCAATGGATTGAACTTTTCTGAACTTCCAATTTTCCATCTATCAAATGGAAATAATAATTGTCTCTTGCAACGTATAGACTTAAGTTTATCAATAAATAGTAGCTATTTTGGTGTAATTATTACATTATACCTGAAAGGTATGAAAGAGGGTGCCCAGAGAGGAGGCCTCAGTGGAGATGTTCAGGCCAGGTTTACTGAGAAGTGAGGGTGAATGCATCCCGCCTGGGCAGTGCAATGATGGCGTCTGCACCCAGGGACAGTTGGTGTTTATACAGGGCTGTAGGGGGAGGCCAATCTCCACAGCTTGTCTGGAAAGCTAGTCTTTGGACATGAACTTCTAGGGGAATGGAGCTAACCAGGTTCTTTGCGTCTTTGTCTTAGGAGGAAAGGAGGAGAAGAAAGTGAAAGGGTTTGTGTGTGGCTGCATTAGCCCCCTCTCCCAACAATATCCACAGCCACTGCTTTACACAAAACAAAGGGGGAACCATTCTTGTGAAATACAACATAAGTGATGTCCCCTGGAGCAGAGTGTAGGAACCCAGAAGGCACCCACAGTATCCTTTTCCAGTTCAAAATTACAGTGTGGCTTTATTAAAGTTTCTCGGGTTTGGATGTGTTTGGGGTCCATGCGAGCAAAGGAGCTGCTGAAAACTTCTGCAGGTGATACTCTATCTTATTCTAAAGCCGTGGAAAATGAGACATAACTATAAACTCAGAACCGGGGTCCCTGCGAGCAACTTAGAGTTAAAAGGAGCTGCTGAAAACTTCTGCAGGTGATACTCTATCTCATTCTAAAGCCCTGGAAAATGAGACATAACTATAAACTCAGAACCGGGGTCCCTGCGAGCAACTTAGAGTTAAAAGGAGCTGCTGAAAACTTCTGCAGGTGATACTCTATCTCACTCTAAAGCCGTGGAAAATGAGACATAACTATAAACTCAGGACCTGGGTTTAGGCTCAAGCCTTTTAAATGCCAAGTTCGCTGTTATCCAAAATTCACATGTAGGGAGAAGAGAAGAGGGGTAAGTAAATTCCATGAACAAACTCATGTCAGTGTTTGTTCTATCTGCTGATTTACCTACCCATTCAGTCAACATGTGCCAGATGCTCAGAGCTAAGACCAGCCGACTTCATCCTACACCCCATCTCTCTTCTGCGTCCTGGGATGGATTCAGTTCAACTGGTACTTATTGGCTGGTGATATTTCCATCGGGATGGAGTCATAGAATATAAACACAGCCTCCTCTATTTGATGAACAATAGATGAATTGATGTCCCATCAGATGGACAGGATATTTGGCAATAACAGGGTGCTTCTGAGGAAAAGTGAGTTTCTTGGCATGTTCTTAGTCAGCATTACAAAGCTAAAAGCTTTGTTGCGCAAATGTTCTGTTTGCATCTGCTATTGTTGCTACCTAGGACATGAATCAGGACCCCAACCCACAAGTTTTCCCAGGACCTTTTTATGGGCATCATCTTGAAGTGTTTGGAGAGCAGTCATAGTTTGGCACACAAAGGGGTCAAGAGGGGGATGGCCAGGTTGGCCCCCGCATTACATTTCAAAAAGAGCAGGAAGAGGAAGTTCTGGCCTATAACCTCAGGGAGATTTGCCAAAGGGTCCCCACCCCACTCTCTCTCTTCTGCCTTGAGGAAGTGGCACAGCCTAGAATAAAACTACAGTCAGGGAAAATGCAAACCCTAACCAAGACAAGCAGACCCTTGCCTAG
Organism: Arctocebus calabarensis; assembly: GCA_963573935.1. Classification (NCBI taxonomy): domain Eukaryota; kingdom Metazoa; phylum Chordata; class Mammalia; order Primates; family Lorisidae; genus Arctocebus; species Arctocebus calabarensis. The sequence goes on along the minus strand of CAUYON010147695.1, from coordinate 2,804 downwards.
TGGTAATAGTCCAGGACCACCACGATCTTTTGCTAAAATGTTTAAAAACGCATAAGTAGGGGTGAAAAAAATGATCTTGGGCTAACCGTAACTCGAATAGTGGTTCTCCCTTTGTGAAAGAGTCAGCCAACCACATCTGTGCACATCAGCTCTCCACAAATAGAGAAAATACTCTGGTGTTGCAACAAGAGCAATTTAAGCTAGATGTAAAGGAGAACTTACCGAATGCCAGGCTAATTACATTTTGGAACTTTTTTTTTTTTTCAGGGAAGAACTGTGCTCTGTCATTGGCTGAGAGCAGCCTGAGGGATGTGCAGCTTCAATGTGCAGAGAGATAGCCCCTGGGGCTTTCAGTCAACTCTGCTCCCCAAATCAGGAGAGCTGAGTGGTGCCTTTCCAGTGCCACCATGGTCAGCTGGCACCATTGAATTAGGCCTGATCATAGATACGTAGCTTCCTAAAAATTTTCCATGAAGGACGTTTGTTGCTGTGTTGGGTAGGTCTTCTTTTTTGGTTAGGGGAATTCCTTCTTCTGGCTTGCTAAATTTGCTTTTCCTTTTTAAAACTCATGAATCCTTTTTGTGAAATATTGAGATGTACGGCTTATCTTCTCTGATCTATTAAGTGGTGGTTTATGATTAGAGATTCTCTAGGGTAAACTCCACTCTTGTATTCCAGGAAGAAGCCTAAACTGAGTATGAAGTCGTATTTTTTCTTTGCTGCTATATTTGGCTTGCTGTATAGTATTAGGTTTATAGTTTGTTCACTGATATTCACGTACAATATTAGACTATTTTTCTTTCTTGCCAAATCTTTATCTGGTTTTTGAACAAAGATATTTGGGCCTCATAGAACATTTGGGGAATAACTTCATTTTCTGTCAATAGAAAGTTTAAATATACAATATTTGTAAAATTGCAAAATTTGAATTGGATTTTGAAAATTATCTGAGCCTGATGTTTTCTTTGTCAGAAGAGTTTTAATTTGGGCAGGGCGCAGTGGCTCACGCCTGTGATCCCAACGCTTTGGGAGACTGAGGCAGGTGGATTGCTTGAGCTCACAAGTTTGAGGCCAGCCTGAGCCAGAGTGAGACCCCATCTCTAAAAAATATGTAGGTGTTGTGGCGGGCACCTCTAGTCCCAGCTACTCAGGAGGCTGAGACAAGAGGATCACTTGAGCCCAAGAATCTGAGGTTGCTGTGAGCTAAGATGCCACATTACTCTACTTGGGAGGCAAGAAAGTGAGGCTCTGTGTTTTAAAAAAAAAAAAGAGTTTTAATTCCAGATTCGGATTATTTAAGGGTTATACACATAGTAGGCCATTTAGACTTCTTATTTCTTCAGGGATAAATCTGGCAGGTAAATTTGGAGTGGGCCAAATTTGTTTGGACTATTTTAACTATTACCAATATATTTTTATTAAGTCATTCTTTAGGTTTGCTTAATTTTAAAATAGTTATCTAGGCCAGGGATGGTAGTTCATGCCTGTAATCCTAGCACTCTGGGAAGCCAAGGCAGAAGGATGCTTGAGCTCAGAAGTTGGAGCCAGCCTGAGCAAGGCGGAGACCTCGCCTCTGTTACAAGTATAAAAACCTATCTTGGGTGGTGGTAGTGGCACACACCTGGAGTCCCAGGTACTCAGGAGGCTGAGGCAGGACAATCACTTGAGCCCAGAAGGTTGAGGTTGCAGTGAGCAATGATCAGGCCATTACACTCTAGCTTGGGTGACAGAACCCAAGACTCTGTCTCAAAATATGAGACAAATTATCGTTCAAGTGAAGGCTACAACCCATTTATTGCACAGGAAGACGGGGAAAGGGGAGAGGGAGGGAAGGGGAGGGAGAGGGTGTGGGGAGATGGGACAAAGGGTGAGATCACATGTGTGGTACATATTCGAAGGGTCAGGAGAAAACTTCTAAATACGGATCAAAAATGTTTTCATATAGTAAATGAGAAAATATCATGAATGTTATGTCAATCAGGTTGATGAAAATATCTCAGATTGCATGTGAAGCCCCCACACTGTACCCCATAGTTGAACTAATGTACACAGCTATGATTCAATAAAAATAAATAAATAAATAAATAAAAGCAAATGAAAAAGTTATCTGTTATATCTTTAGAGACACCCTTTTTGCACTCCAGATTTTGCACATTTATACCACTTTTCCTTTCTCCCCTATGAGTCGTGTAGAGGTTCATCTATATTTTGACCCTCCTTCATCTTCTCTTACTCCTTTCTTCTACTTATTCACTTCTATTCTTTTAGCTTTCTACTCTTCTAGCTTTTTATTTTCTTTTCTATTCTTCTAGTTTTTTCTTTTCTTATCTTTATTATGGTTTATTCTATCAAGTTTTCTCTAATTTCTTAAGTTAGGCATTTAATTTTTAGCCTTCTTTGCTTTTCTAATATAAACATTAAAACTATAAATTTCCCTTGTCATTCCTTTGCTGTACCCCAAATTGTCAATGTGTAGTATTTTATTAATTTACTTCTAATAGTTTAAAACAGTTTTGTAGTTCTAAGAAATTGGTTAACTTGGCTCGGCGCCTGTGGCTCAGCGGGCTGAGCCACCAGCCATGTAAACCTGAGCTGGTGGGTTCAAATCCAGCCCGGGCCTGCCAAACAACAATGACGCCAAACAAAAAACGCCGGGCATTGTCGTGGGCACCTGTAGTCCCAGCTACTTGGGAGGCAGAGGCAGGAGACTTGCTTGAGCCCAGGAATTGGAGGTTGCTGTGAGCTGTGATGCCACAGCACTCTATCCAGGGTGACAGCTTGAGGCTCTGTCTCAAAAAAAAAAA